>LPNX010523266.1:267983-331220 GCA_001517045.1 Pseudotsuga menziesii | reverse complement strand
TAAGCATAAGTTATAGGTTAAATTCTGATCGAACCCTTTGGGTTATCAATTGCTATTTTCAATGGTAGTTGAGCCACCATTCATTTGTATAGTCTAGGATAGGCAGGGGGGGATCTCAAAATAATTTCCTTAGAAAAATAAAAAAAATCAAGGAAAACATCATAGGATCCCCCACTCTCCCCATAAATATCTAGATAGAGGTTGGTTTAATGACTAGCCACAATAGTGGTTGATAACTCAATGAGATTGAAATAGACTATAACTTAAACATTGTAGTGAACTTCACCTTGAAATAGCCAGTTCGATCCAATTGAGCTAACCCACTAGGCTTGTGTGTATGTAGTGAGAGAGAGAAAGGGGGAGGGGGTGTGGAGAGCATTTCTTTTAATTATGTTTTTATGTTATTTTAAATTAAATTTATTATTTTTGAGTTGTTATGATCTAGGTATAAATGGGTCCCACCTTCTCGCTAACCTTGCTACACCATCATTTTACGATTCAATCCTAGGTTATCAAAGACACAAATATATAGATATATACATATATACGTTGAAGTATGTTGTATTGCACATGTATACACAAGTACTCATATAACACATGTATATATGTTGTATTTCAACTACTAGTCAATATATGTGAATATATGGTAGGCAACTCAACTACTAGTCATGAGCTAGAAAGGTTAATGGAAAATTTATTGGTGAGTCGAAACATAGGTATGAGGATCGATGAAATTGTTGGCACAAAGGTAAGTTGTATTTCATAGGTATAGACAGGGCACATATTCTCACAAACCTTGCCACATCATCTCTTTGGGATTCAATCCCTAATTATCATATACATTGATACACAAATATATAGATATATACCTTAAGGCATGTTGTAATGCACTTGTATATGCAACTAAGCATAAAGCCTTATATTGTAGTTTATCTTAATCACCGTGTAGTTCACCTCTTGTCTTCATCCCATACAATGCAAACTCTACATCATGATCCTCCATCAACCACCTATTTCCAACAATGATGAGTGAGTTTTTGAAAGGAAAAACATGTGGGTGGGTTTTTATCAACTTATATGTGCATAAGTCATGAGATCATTTCAATATGATCCCTATGGGTGCAACCCAACGTTTAACCATTACCTCAAGGTGGTCCATGATAATAAGAAAAATCCTAATGAAAATTAAACCTCTCTCAATGGTGAAAAAGTCCTAGTTTTAGGTCATTGGATCCAAACCTTTTTAGGTGTGAGTGTGTACTTAGATATAGATTTTTGTCAAGTCAACTAGGTTCAATGGATTGTTTTAAGGTAGAGTTCGTCCCGAGGTGACTGGTTGAGGTTTGACTCACTAGGTCCTACTGGATTAATGAGTGTTATTTTGGTTAATGATTGTGTCACTTCTCATTCAAGTGTGTGTGTGCGCGCGCGCGCGTGTGTGTGTGCATATATACATATATATGTGTGCACTTACAAATATACATGTTGTCGACAACGAGGCCACATATATATGTATACACACACACACACACATAGTCGAGAGAGAGAGAAGGGAATTTTTTTTGGGGAAGTTCCACAAAAACCTTTGCTACAAGGTGTTCCACTTATAGTGATTTACATAAAGGATGCACTGCTTTGTTTTAAATAATTAAAAAGTTGCGCTCTAGTGCTCTGATTCACATATTAGCACTGAAGTGCTAATATGGTGATCACATTAGCACTTTGGTGCTCCATAAAAAATAAGAAACACCATTAATGGTGCCCACATAAACAACGCAAAAATAAAAATAACACTCTGGTGCGTGATCCACGCATAAGCACCAAAGTGCTAATGTGATGATCATATATGCACAATGATGTGTTACAAAAAATATGATACACTATGCACAATGTACACAAAAACGAAGCACCACATTGCTTAATTAAAAAAAAATGTAGTCTAGTACATGCTCCACACATTAACACTTAAATGCTAACGTGACAATCACATTAGCAAATTGGTGCACCAACTAAAAATAGATGCAATGTTTTACGATGTGCACCTAAACAACAAATTGCATTCTTTAAATTAAAAAAAAATCACCCTGGTGTGTGCTCCACACATTAGCACTGAAGTATTAATGTGACAATCACATTTGCACGTTGATCCTCCAACGAAACCAAAACGCGCCATTAATGGTGCGTACTTAGAAGACGCACCACACTGCATATAATTTTTTTATAAATATCACTCCATTACATTATCGATGCATTAGCATCGGAGTGTTAGTGCGATGATTACATTAGCACTCCCGTGCTCCACCTAAACAAATATGCATCATGCACGATGCATAGTAAAAATACACATCAAATTGTTTAAAAAAATAAATAACACTCCATTCAATTCATATATGCATTCTGGTGCGCCTTATAAAAGACCACTATTGTTGTATCAGTTTGTTTTTATTGAAATTGAGGACTGATATTGATGCATTTAGATCATTAAAGGCGCACCACTTAATTAATCAAACTGTTTTTGCACTCAAATTTCAATTAGGTTTTGGATAATTACAAAATGTTTATATATTTGCGTGTTTTATAATTTGAATTTGTTTTATCAATGTGTATGTGCCTAAAAAGAACTATATGTGAATAAAAAATGACAACAACGAGTGCAACAACAATGGTACGTCGACTCATAGAACTTTGTACATGAGTGGGAGGCTAGGGAGATGCTCCCTCGCTTTATGCAAACTCAAGCTCATTCCTTTTTTACGAATGTTGACCTCCACAAGTTTGATGAGAAGGATGCATCCCTCAGGGGGAATTTTACATTCTACAGCAATTGATCTGTCAATGGGGTCATGGCAAGAAAACATTCAGGGTTGGTTCTAATATGTGGTATTAACCTCAGTTAGACTAAGGATGTATATTTTATCATTGGGTTGTTGAAATGGGGAGGTTTGGCCCCTCTTTCCTGATCTACTTCTCTACAATGCAAGAAGGGCCCAACTGACATATGTGTAGAGATATGTTAGTCGAGATATTCTTTAGGCCACAAAGTTCTCGGTTATCAGTGACCAAGTTGAGGATATGAGCATTTAGTGTAGAGGTAGTTAGGTTCCCGTCCCTNATATATTACCAAAAGAGTAATAGACACAATCACACAAAGAATATGTAAAATAACTTTATACATATATCTATATATAAAAATTGATTACATGGATAGGTTTTAGTCAAGTTAGTGCTCTCCAAAATATGAGCACTAACTCACTCAAGTACCAACCTAATTGCAAGCACCAACTCGCATATTATAGGCACCAACTTGTAAGGACTTCAATCTTTTGTGGAAGAACCAACTTGTTGGCTTCAGGCACCGACTTGGCACCAACTTGTTGTAGTCAAGCACTAACTTGATTGAAGACTACAATCTCCTCTTCTTGTTCTTCATCACCAACTGAATGGAAGCACCAACTCCCTTTTTTGTATTCTCTATCACCAATTGGAAGGAAGTTACAATTCCCTTTCCTTGCCCCTTCATGCCACCTTGAAATGAATAAATTATAACAAAACTATGATCTATGTCTACATCCTCTAAAATCTATGTCTCAATGAATTCCAATTTGTGAATGTGTCTCATGTAATATCAACACTTTGGCACTTCTGTGATATGCGATCCTCTTTATATATGATTATTAACGTTCTGTGATCTGTGACTGTGTTTTCTGCAACATCAACACTTTCACTTATGCAATTTCAGATCTACATCTTTTACAATTTGTATATCAACACTTTAACACTTCTATGATTTGTGTCATTCACTATTTATTCTCTTCACACATCCTAGTACAAGGCATCCTTCTAATTTGCACACTGTGTACTATTCTTCTTGATTGATTTTGCACAACCAACTCTGTATTATATAAACTTCTTCTAGATCAACGATCCAGTAATACCCTTTAATTAAAAGCTTGCCAAATCAAAATATCACATCTACTTCATCTTCAAGCTTACATCATTACTTCCATCTCTTGCTTATTTATACTCTTCTTGCTTAAGAGATGTGTCCACAAGTTGGGATTCCTTTCACTTGGAGACACCCCAACTATCTTACTCCTTCGTCAAGCTAACCACCTCATTCCATCTTTTGTCAGTGTATACCTTATTGATATTCCAACCTCATGGGTTTTTGTGCACTGCTGACTTGGTGGTATCTGCATATATGAATCCCATGTCTTGGTGGGATTTGCGAACTTCCTAAACTTCCACACATCTTCTCTATGTACTTCTTCAAACTAGCTTTGCGTATATAGAGGGGAACTGTCTAATGGATCTTTCATACTACTGAGACTAGCATATATTTTTATATATTTATTCAAACTAGCTTTTTACCCAACATCAACAATTGTATCAACGAACTTCAATACTTTGTGCTTCTTGGCATTCATCGACATTTTCTTGTTTGACATCAAGCTTATTTCTTGTTTAACATCAACGACAACACCAAATTCCAACAATAACCCCCTTTGGAATTGATGTCAAAACCAACTAAAACCAAGCTCCCCCAAAATATGAGCTCTTCTTCTGTGCGCAAAATACTCCCCATGTGTTCATGCCATTTAATTCTTAATTTTTCATTTGTGTATATCTTTCCTCCTTATCTTTCGGTTTTCTAATCAACAATTTCCATTTCTTCATTCTCCCTTTTGACATCAATGGCAAAGGGATTCTCCTTATGAGTATTAGACTCCCCCTAAATTCATGCTTCTCATTTTATCTTCCTTTCACTTCTACTGCACCAGATATTCTGTCATGTCGCAGATGATCATTTTTGCATCATTTACTGAATTCAAATCAATGATTTTTCTTTCTTTCTAACCATGTCTACATTAATGTGAGTTCACACAATTTGTCACATGATTTCGCACACGAGAAAATCTCACTTGATAAGCGTCAGTAAATTCACCTACGGTCGCACATATTTCCATTTGTTATTCCACACAGATTTGACACACTCAATGCAATGATCTTCCTCGAGGTACAATATGTCATTTATGAGTCATGTTCTCGAGTGATTTAGAAATATTTGTTCTACGAGTACAATCGTCTTACTTAATTGGCATATTGTTCATAAATTCAACCATAAATACACTTCAATTTTGCGTCCCTTCACTAGCTTCAAAATGTGCGAGTTGGTGACCTTCCAGACTATTTATGAGTTACTTTGCCATACACAGAGCCATTAACCTCTCCTATTTTATATCATTGTTTTTATCTGTCGCAATGGCCAGTTCTCTTCAGCAAGTCAATGTAGTTGTTTCTAGGCTTACTAAGTTAACCCAGTCTCAGCGATAGGAGTTCACAACTAATTTGTGGGGTTGCATATCTCAAGTCAAGGAAGCATACATAAAGGAGTGGTGTGCCCAGTATCAAGTAAAACAAATAAATGTGCACGAGATTGTGGTTTTTAAAGATTAGGTTGAGCAATTAGAGTAGGAGGGAATATTGTTGTAGTTACAAGTGGAACATAGTAATATCAATTCTACCAACCAATATTCACAAGAGCTCGCCTTCTACCAATTATTGTTGGCTTCAAATTTGGAGAAGTTTGAATTGAATCATCTGTTTGTGAAATCGATTGATTGTTTTAATTCAACACATCCATCTTCATTGGATCTTGAACTTTGTCTATTTGCACAATCTAAGGAGTCTTCATTAGATCTTGATATTGAATGTAGGCACCTAAGGGTTGATGTATATATTCCACTGATATGCCTATACGAGCTCATGCATTGTTGTTGTTGTTCGTTCTGTGTGACAGGATCCTTATATGTACTGTATTTTGCATCTAGGCTGCGAAGAACTTCACTTTTGTAAAAAAAATGTCATCTTAGGGAATTTTGTCCAAAGTACACTTGTTATGGTGTCTTGTGTACTTTTATTCTTGACTTGTACTCCATTTGTGGCTTGGTCATCCTCTTATGTGTTTTGAAGTTCAAAACTCCAATTTTTGTAAATTGAATAAGTACATTTTGTTTCTTGTAAAGAAAACTTATTCATAATGCAAAATTTGATCAGTGTTGTATTTGCGCACATGTATGTGATCAATAACATAATCATGCAATCTAATTTTGTTTTTCTCCTGAATAAATAATTATCTGTCTACTGATACTGTTATAGCAATGATTTGTTGATATGAGTATGTGTTCTCCTTCCTTTGGCAATCACATGTAAATGAATGTAATCTTTGTGCAACAATATATTTTAGTTACAATGACTATTACTACTTTCCTTGAATTCCAAAAATGACATGTTGAATTCAAGGATCTTTCCCATAGCGTCAGCGATCAACAAGAAGGGAAGTAGTCTTTTGTTGCTTCAACTGTACCCATCTGAGGAGATTGCTTTATCCATTTTATCTTATGTGCACAACGACTACTTTCTTTTTTCCTCCATATTTATCTGTTAGTGTTATATGAAACATTTAGATCTGGTTCTCAATGTTCTCGGCCAATATTGATCCTTATGCTCGAAACCATCACGTGCATAACATCTTACAATGTGACAGTACTTCACTATATGACCTATATAATTGCATCTCAAGCATTTAACTGTACTATATTTAGTTTCATAACTAAAAGAATGTTCATACCCGAATCCAACCAGTTCTAAGGTATACCAGACCGCTTCTGAAATGTATTTGGTTGTTTTGGAACAAAACCGTAATCATTGGCACAGACATTTTCCATCATTCCATCGCAATGAAGACTTGTCTTATCTTTTGGAGACCTCTAACTGCTTAATATCTCATCCAAGATTTATCGCGTTGTTGTTGAATTTCGCTTTAGTTTCTGCATCAAAACACATCTCGACCTTTTTTGGATTTGCGTAATATGATATTTCATGTTTGAAGTGTCTTTGACTTTCCAAAGATTGATTTTCTCTTCTTGCATCAACTACTTCACTTTTCAAGCATGAGAATATCTTTGTTTCCTTTTGCTCAAGATGCTACATTTGCAGCTCATTTTCCCTTTTTGTTTCTTTCAGTGACTCTTTCAGCACAATATTATTTTCTTCAAGTCTTTCGACTTCATTTAGTGCGTAATCCAGTTTTCTTTCAAGCTCCCCCTTCCTTCTTACTAATTTGCCTTGCCAATGTTTATTGAGTGATCTTGGCATCCTTGGGTTGTTATTCTGCCTTTGAAAACTATACCTTTAAGGATTCGTTATTCCTTCTTAAGTTTTTTAATTCTTCTAAAGCACTAATCAGTTCACCTTCCTAGTCAACTTCTAGACTTTCCTCATCTTCAAATTTGAAGATTTCTTCTAGATTGCTTGATCCAACTCTTGTTTCAGATTTTGAAGGTGATATATAAGTCTCATTGTAAGAATGATTTCTTAATGTTTATTATTGACTTTCAAGTGTCTCCTCACTTGATGATCCTTTCTTGATAAAAGAGCAACAATTGTCTTCTTTTTATGAGCCTTCGTCTAGAATAAATGCCATGAAAAGTACTTCTCCCGGACTATCATGACTATCATCTTCTTCAAATGAATTGTTGTCTTCCTTAGAATATAGTCTCTTCCTTTGTTAAGGAAACTTCTCCCCCCCCCAAACCATGATTTAATGGTATATATTCCTTTGTTCTTGATGAGTGAGTTCTTCATCACTGTCACCATCTTTGCTTTCTTTAAAAGGACACTTGGAGGAAAAATGGCATACTCTACCACATTTGAAGCACTTAAAAGGTAACTTGCCTTTACATTTTCCACATCCTGTCTTTTCCTATCCTCTTCACCTAAAACATCAGATGGGTTATTGTGTTCGTGCTTGCTGCACTTTCCTTTCTTTATGGCTTTGAAGGCGACTTATTTCCTAGAGGAATTCTCCCTTTTCAGTCCTCATTTCATACGCTGTAAGAATCCCATGCAGTTCATCCTTTGTTAGCTTGTCCAGATTAACTATGTCTTCTAAGACTGTTCCTTTTTAATTAAATATAGGTGGTAAGGTTCTCACTAATTTTTGTACAATTGCTTCTTCATCAATATTTGCTCCAAGTCCTCTCATAGAATTTACAATCTCATCAACCCGAAGAAATGAGCTACAATATTTTCTTCTTCTTTCATTTGTAGAGTTTCAAATTGCGTTGAAAAAAGTTTGCAACTTAGCATTCTTGAATTTTTCATCTCCCTCATAAATGCATTTTAGATTATCCCAAATTTCCTTAGTTGAAGTGCATTGCATGACTTTGGTAAATTCGTAATCTTCCAGGCCAGACAATATTGCATTTCTTGCTCTTGCATTATATTCATACAATCTTCTATTGGATGTATCAACTAAAGTGATTTTAGGAGCATTGTAGCCATTTTTAAACGAATGCTAGAAGTCAACTCCAAGTGATTGTAGATATACCTCCATCGACCTTATTCTCCATAAACTATAATTTGAACCATCGAATATTGGTGCTCTGTTGGTGGACAGTCCTTCCTGCTTGTCCATTTTTGCGCAAAGATTTATCTTCCAGTGGTTAAATGATTACTGAAGACACCCACTTTGATACAAATTTTTGGAATTCTTATTTATACTGAGAGGGGGGGAGGGGGGAATCAATATAAAGTGCAGATTACACAATTTTACACTTAACAACAAATAATACTTCAAAAACAATTTCTGCCAATAGTAACAGACACAATTAATCAAATGTTGGTTGTGGAGCCTGATCTTCCTGATTCAGAGATGTTATTGTCCAGTCATGTTTGTACCCCAATTTTATTATACACACGTCCCAGCAGGGGGGTGTGGGGGAGAATAGTCCTCCTGGGGGGTCTAGGGGATTGCCCCCCAAAAGAATTTTTTTGGGATGTTTTGTTGGCCAACATTTTACAAACCCATGGTATTGGTTAACCTGTGGTATTTTCCTATGGTAATTCCCCTATAAAAAGAAATCATTGTAATGTGGTTGTGTATGTTAAGCTTTTAAAGGTTATATCAGATCTTATAACATTTAGCATCATAACAACATAACCATAAGCCAAAAGATTACTGAAATATAGTCAAACACAACCACACAAAAAGAACAGAAAGATTTATCTCGGGAAACCCTCACGGGGAAGAAAAACCAGCAAAAAATTCCTCTATATAAGATGTAGAAAAGATAAAAGACAAGACCCAAAAACAGGTGTGCCTCCCTCCAACAGATCTCTCTCTCTCTCCCCCTCTCTCCATGCGCTATGTGCAAGGAGTGTGTGTCTCAAATTAGAGGTGCCTCACTCTATTTATATTCTTTCGTTCACTTGACATTTAACGCAGTTATGTAGGCTTGAGTAGACATAACCGGGCTAACTTAATATAATAATATATTCCTGAGGGTACTAAAAGTAAAGACCCGACTTACAACGAAGGGGGATTCCTCATGAATCTTAGTAATTATCCTAATAGGAACTGTTGCTCACTTGTATCAACTAGGTGGCAATGTCATGTACATTGCAGATGTACATATTGTACAATTTGCACCATGGAAAAAGCCTAGGGATTTTTCACTCAGTAGGGCAATTCTGTCCCTTTTGTACATGAAATGTCCACTCCCCTGCGTGGGATAATTAATGTAACTTTATATGTCAGCATGGGTCATTCCTCTAAGGATGTCACCATGGATTTTATTATCAGGGAAGTCCTCTTCACCGAGTGTTTTTTCCCCTTCTAGTTAATTTTGTTAATTAACAATTTTAATTGGTTGGTTTTTTCACTCACCAATCCTCCAAAGTGGTGAATTGGAATTTTGATAATCAAGCCCATGAGGTGGATAAGGTTTCAAGTTGTTGTCCATGACCATGCTAGCCATATCTTGTAGTCTTGCGGAATTTCGTTAGGATTTAAATTTCTATTTTGATTTTTTCCTAATTAATTAACTTTACCATTTGGTGGTTAATTGATTAAGTTTTGATGTAATAATGTAATCTCTTGAACCTTGGCATTTTGTAATAGGTGCTATGAATGGAAATGAAAATGTTATGACACCCCCTAAGCCATTGGTTCAAGTCCCATGTCATTCTGACAAGGGGTTAGGAAGTTAGACCAATTTTGGTTAAGACAAGGTATTTTTTCCTGGGAAATTAATTTAATTTCCTACGGTGAAAAATTAAATTATTTGATTTTGAAGAAAAAAATCAAACAAGGCCATGGTAATTAAGTTTGGGGGGTGGCTAATCATAGTCAAAATTTCATTTAAATAAACCCCTCCATGGTCAAAATAAATTTTTGAAGATCTCCTAAGTGGGGTGCCCGTCTTGTCTAAATAAAAGATTAAAAAGTAAAAGATAAAAAATAAAAGATAAAAAATTAAAATAATAAAAATTAAAATTTGAGTCAAAGGGGGTCCCACTTGAGTCATGGAAACCCTAAATCTAAGGGTTAAGCTTCATTGTGACATGTATCTATCTTTTTGACCATTGATTTGAAGAGACACCCTTGCTTATGATTGGTGGATGGCTTGCAAAGTCAACAAACCTAGATCTAAGGGTGGAGGAGAGTTAGAGTTTAGATCTATGTTTTAGACCCTTGATTTGGGAGTGTGTTTGGGCTCTTTTCAACTATAAAAGACAAACCCCTTCTCTCATTTTATCATCATTCTTTGGAGCATGGTTATGCTGCCAAAATATTCTCTCTTCTCCCTCTCTTCTCTATTCTTCTCTCTCAAGTTTTATTTGGCTATTCTAATGTTATTGCCCTATTGGGGTTTATAATACATCAATCTTTGGAGGATCTCTATCTTTTTTGGGTGTTTGGTCTCTTCTCTTCAAACTTGAGGTAAAATATTTAATTTTTGTGAGATTTATTTATTTTTACATGCCTAGATGCCTCTTGCAAAGGTTTTTCCAAAGGGGACTTGATAGTAAATGGTTATTTGCTATTGTTTGTGAGTAGTTTATTTTAGATCTACAAAGGTTTTTGTAGATCCACTTTGGTTACTCACCTCTTGCTTGTATTTTGTAGATTTTTCTCACATTTTTTTTGCAGATCCAAGGGTTTGAAGGAGAGCCTCCAAGGCTAAGCACTAAATCTATATTTATCAATCATAAATCTGATATTTTACAAGGTTTTAGGTGGCTGGAAATGCATTTTGCAGTCCTCTAAACTTTTTTTTTTGCAGTCATTTTTCACCTAGATTTTTGCCATAGTTTCTAGTTTTTTGGGTATTAACATTTTAACTAGTTTGTTCGCGCTTTCTGTCACTTTCCAGCAACCTTTTCCCTGTTGGTTTTACACGGGAAACGCTTCCCTAATCGAACCAAAACGCCTCAATTTTCAACCACTTCAAAAGGGGTTCAAACCCTCATCTTTTCTCATTTTCTTTATTATTTTGTAAGCCCCGAAAGAGTCTCCTCATGGGTATTCTCTAAAGGATTTCAAAGTTATTTGTAATCATATTGTAATTAGGTAGGAAGTAGATTTAGGAAGTAGATCACTAGTTGTCCTTTCTCTTTCAAGTAGATCTAATATTTTTCCAGTTTTTTTATTTTTATCCACCTTCTCCTTTAGGGAGATTGATGTGTGGTTAGTATATTTGGTTTATATTAGTTTAATTTTCAAGCATTTCTTTTCCAAGCAAAACATTTAGTTAGATTTTTACTTTATGTCATCTAGTTTTAATGTTTTGAAGGAATATACAACATAAACTATTTGTGTATCCTATGCCCTCTGTTATCTCCCTTTAGGGAACTCGGATCAAGGGTATGAAAAGTGAAAATGCTTAGGGGCTTTAGGAAATCTAATTAGCTCACATTTCTTTCCTGCAAATCTTTAAGTTTCTGCAAAGTAAATTTATTCTATTGTCCAGAGATCAAGTACCGGCACCTCCCATAAGGGATAAAGCATAGGTTGACTCCGTTGATTGTTTAAATTGTAATTTACTTGTTGCACTTTATTTATTGTAAGTCAATCTATAATTTACTTTCATATTTGCTTTTATAAATTGGAAATTAACCAACTTATTTAGCCCCTTCTCCTCTACTCAGTCATCGCCCTCCGAGGTCTTCTGAGAAACGACGAGTGGTTGAATAAGTTTTAGTAATAGGCATCCACTTTCATATCGTTCTCTTCAACTAAAAATGGTGACTTTTTAAGCTACAGGAGTGAGAGATCGTTGGGGGTCTCACGACATTCGCTCCTCCTTGTTGAGCACCGGGCACTTGGGGTTTGACCTGTGGATCTACGGGTGGACTTGTCTCCACTTTGTTGAGAGCCTAACACTCCCTCTTTGATTTGAAGGATATGAAGTTGGGGTAGTCACGCCACCGGATCTAAAACTTAATCAAAGACTTCAACATTAATAAAATTTATTAAAACGAACCAAGCGACATTGCAAAATGTATTACCCACATTTATGGTTCTGTATTTGCTTTAAAGTCCTTGCTTTTCAAAGCTTTCATTTGACAAGTACATCTTGCAAGCATCTCAATTTCATTTCAGTACCTTGCACTTTCAAGTATAATATCTTTAAAGTACCGTGGCACACTTGAGTAAAACATTGTTTAATCTTGTAACTTGAAAACAATCTGTTGTTTGATCTTTGGCATAATAACTTGTTCATCTGATGTATATCTTGTTTCCTTCCAGGTATCATTGTATATTTGTTTAGCCCTTCTTTAGCACTTGTTCATATTGTTAATATTGTAGATCTTGCTTAGCTTAGACAATTGTGGATAATCATTCTTAATTCTTTTGTAAGTTTGTAACTTGTAATCTTTTGACTCCATTTAATCTAGGCACTGATCTTGTAACTTTGTAACCTTAATAAAATAAAATCCCTTTAACTAAATTGTTAATAAACCTTCCTATAGGGACTACCCCCCTTGGCTTTGTTTGGATTTGTCCTAAACGGAGGAGTTGGGAGACTATGGTGACAGTGGTCCCCAGCTCTAACTTGCCCCCAAGGACACACAAAGCAGGTTGGAGACTTCCTTGTGTCATAAAGTGTGTATTAGGTGTCAACTAGAACATCGAGGTACAAAGAAATACAAATGATTCTCCTGATAGGAACATTGGGGACCAATAAAATACATTTAGAATATTCTTTGAAGTTACAATAATTCAACACTCCCCCTTAACGAGAAGGGTATTCTACAACAACAACAACAACAGTAGGAGGAGGAGAGAGAGCATATTCAACATCATCAGGGTGATACATCTGTACGTCACAGGAAGTTTTTCAACATTCATCAGTAGCTTGGAACAACTACTCTCTAATGTCTTAATATTCTGCGTCATATCATCACTTGATCCTTTTGTAGCAACACTTTGATATTTCAATCCTTCATGGTAGCACTTCGATCTTTTCGATCGACAACATCAACATTTTAGTCTTTTCAATCAACAACATCATCATCAACAATACTTTGAGCAACATCATCAACAATACTTTGATCTTTCGATCGTCACCATCATCGGCAATACTTTGATCTTTCGATCATCATCATCATACTCTGATCTTTCGATCAACAACATCATCGTCATCATCATACTCTGATCTTTCGATCAACAACATCATCGTCATCATCATACTCTGATCTTTCGATCAGTAACATCATCATCATCATCAACAACACTTTGAGAAACATCATCATCACACTGATATTTTGATCAACAACAATCTTAGCAACGCCGTCATCACACTATGATATTTTGATCAACAACATCATAATCATCAGTAACAACCTGCAATCCACAATACTAAGACGAAAGTCTTCGGATCACTTTTGGTCTTAAAGTCCAGGGATGATCCAATCCTACCACATTCTTGAGGACCAAAGTCACCGGATCAGTTCTGAACAGAAGTTCAAGGATGACACAATCCTACCACATTCTCGAGTACTGAAGTCACCGGATCAGTTCTGAACAAAAGTTCAAGGATGATACAATCCTACCACATTCTCGAGTACCGAAGTCACCGGATCCATTCTGAACAAAATTTCAAGGATGATACAATCCTACCACATTCTCGAGTACCGAAGTCACCGGATCCGTTCTGAACAAAAGTTCAAGGATGATACAATCCTACCACATTCTCGAGGACCGAAGTCACCAAATCTGTTCTGAACTGAAGTTCAGGGATGATACACTCCCACCACATTCTCGAGGACCGAAGTCACCGCCTTCATTCTGAACCGAAGTTTAGGGATGATACAATCCCACCACATTCTCGAGGACTGAAGTCACCAGATTCATTCTGAACCGAATTTTAGGGATGATACAATCCCACCACATTCTCGAGGACCGAAGTCACCAGATCCGTTCTGAACAAAATTTCAAGGATGATACAATCCTAGCATGTTCTCGAGTACCGAAGTCACCGGATCCATTCTAAACAAAAGTTCAAGGATGATACAATCCCACTTCATTCTCAAAGACCGAAGTCACTGGACCACTTTAGGGCAAGTGCCCAAGGATGATACAATCCCACTTAATTCTTGAAGACCGAAGTCACTGGATCACTTTAGGGAAAGTGCCCAGGTATGATACAATCCCACTTCATTCTCGAAGACTGAAGTCACCGAATCACTTTAGGGAAAGTGCCCTGGGATGATACAATCCCACTTCAACATTGATCCGGATTTATGCAGGAACGCAATAGAATACACAAATAACCATAGAAACAAATATGCAGCGAAAATAACACTTCATTTCATTAATCAAAGAACCGAAACTTGTTTACATACAGAATGGAAATAAACTAGCTAGAGTGCTGGTAGCTTCTCTATGAGAAGAGATGTGGCGGCTACATGCCTCTAAACTCTCTATCTTACAATGAGGCTCGAAGGCCTATATATTATTTAGAAACAATGGAAACTCTACACATCCAAAAACCCAACCCTCGGAGGTGAAACGCCAAAATGTGGGCCCCGTTGGGTAACTTGGTACAATTTCTCGGGGTCGTAACTTTGGCATACTACCTACGTTTGACGCGCATAATACATCATTAGAAAGATCTATTCAAGGACTACATCCACAAATAAAAAATATGAAGCTCGAAATGGAGTCATATTTGCTTAACCATTCGATGCCAAAAAAATGTTGTTTAGGGCCTCAAAACAGCTCCAGATGTTTAGGACCCGAAAACTGCCAAAAATAGTAAATTTTCCTAGAATTAAGGAAACTGGAAAACTAAAAGAAACAATGGTGGAGGTCCAAGTGGAATAGGTGGGTGGCCACCAATATCCTCTTGGATCAAACATCACTGCTCCCCCTTTCGAGGAAGGTCTTTCTGGACAACACCAAGCTTGTCTCGAAAGTGTTCGATCTTTATTTGAGACAGAGGCTTCGTCAACACATCAACAACTTGCTCATTAGTACTCACATACTAGAGATTTATGGCTCCCTTATGTATTCAAATGTATAAATATCATATTTCTATGTGCTTCGACTTATCGTGGAACACTGGGTTCTCCGTCATCTTTACACAACTCTGGTTATTACATAGAATCACGGTGGTATCCAACTCTAGGTTGAATAAACCTGACATCAACTTATGAAGCCATATGGCTTCACAACTAGCAGAGCAAGCTGCTATATATTCTTCTTCAGCCATGCTAAGAGCAACATTGGACTGTTACCTACTAAACCATGAAATCATAGCAGACCCCAGACAAAAGCATCCACTTGATGTGCTTTTCCTGTCTAAGACACTTCCAGCCCAATCTGCATTTGTATAGCCATACAATCTGTAATCATGGTTTCCATCATAGTATAGGCCAAAGTCTATAGTCCTTTTCAGATATCTCATCACATGTTTTACAGCTATCAGGTGAACACATCTAGGGTTACCTAGATACTGACTCAAGGTGTTCACAACAAAACAAATGTCTGGTCTGGTATTTGGTAGACACATCAACAACCTAACAATTTGTCTCTATTTAGTTACATCCACTAACTCTAATATCTCATTAGACAACAACTTCATGCTGGTATCCATGGGTGTGGCCATGGCTTTACAATCCAACATATCAAATCTTCTTTAATATTTACACAACATACTTTCCCTGGTTTGGAAAGATTCTTTCTAAACTCTTCCACACTTCCAGACTGAGGAAATAAAGCACAAATCCAATATCTTTTCATCTCGAATTCGTCAGCTATCTTCTTCTTGCAATATGTGATCTGTTTCTCATTCCTTGTCAGAAATAACTCATCCATATATAGTAATAGTATGACAGTTTCATCTTCTATAACCTTGAAGTAAAGGTTAGGGTCAGATTTACTCTTGGTAAAGTCTAAGCTCGTCAGGAAACTATCTATCCTTCCATACCAAGCTCTAGGAGCTTGCTTCAGGCCATACAGGGCCTTCTTCAACTTGCAATTGTGAGTCACTTTGTTTTTCGACTTCAAATCCTTGTGGTTGTTCGATGTAAACCTCTTCCTCAATGATACCATTCATGAAGGTTGTTTTTACATCCATCTGGTGTAGATCTCATTTCATCATGGAAGTAGGTGGCATGATAGTTATGATGGTAGTGTACCTTGCTTCTTGGAGCAAGTGTCTCTTCGTAATCAATTCCCTCTCTTCGAGAGAATCCTTTAGCCACAAATATTGCCTTACGTCCATCAGCAACATATTTTATCTTGCAAATTAATTTGGAAGATACCACACTCTTGATTTCTATTTTGAGTACTATATCCCAAACATCATTTTGGTATTCTTCCTTCATTGCATCTTCCACGAGTTCATTATGTCAGGTCATCGACATATCCTAGTCTTCCGCATTCAACCTTGAAGGTTGGAACACACTTTACTCTTGGTAAAATATCGATCCATCATGTCGTACCATGTCGAACTTAGAGATCTTCTGTAGTCACTCCCCCTGAAGTGGAGCATCGTCTTCCCTCTGCATTCTTTACTAGAGTGACAGGTAGCATCCTATGCTACTGTGTATCCATCTCAGGTTACTGGATACCAAGATCCCTTTATCTTGAACTTTGTTGAAAAGTTCCTCTTGCACCCATCTATGAGCTTGTTGTCTTCTATAGGTTTCCATCTTCAACCTTGTAGCAAAGGATAAGATATTCATCACTCTAGGTGATCTGTCAAGCTCCTGGATGTGCTTTTCTATGGGTGCCTTCTGATCTCGTACAAAGCATATTCTCTACAGGTGGTTCTTTGCTTGATATATACTTCTACTGAAGAAGTGTGTCTGGTTAATAGAGTATGTCATGCCATAGTCTATTCTTTCTGAGACAAACCAAAAACCTTGCTTTGTACACTTGTTCTTGTAGATCCATATGGAAGACACTACGGACTTCCCTTCAGGTCTCAGAACCATATCTTAGACATCATTCCTCATGATCAACTAGTACTCTTTGATCATAGTTGGAAGGGTTTGCATCAATGACGTCACCCAATTCTGTTAGAGTGTGTACGAGGCCTCTTACTTTGGTTTGGAAGTCTTGCCATACTTTTCTTCATCTTCAGTTATCTCTCGTACCCAAGGTGGTATTCATGTTTCAAGGTGGATCTACTGCTCTCTGAAGGTCTTTCTTCTGTCACAGTGGCTTTGACCTTGGGAGCTTCAGGTTCATGTTTATTGGAGTGAATCTTGAATTGCCATCACTTGTTCTTAGGAACAAGTCTCATCCTCCTTTTGTTGTAGATGGTTGTACAAGACCTTTCCTACAAGTCAAATGCACTAGTTGCATGGTTAGAACCATTTCATATAACATATGCATAACGACAAATTCTTATGCATCATGCAATTGTTTAGCCAATACAACATTCATCCATATCTCACGGAAACTTTCTAGATGCCTTCCATATCTACGATGACATCATTGAGATTGTGCACTAATCCAATATGTCAGTAAAGAGGCTTCATTCTAGATACATAGCAATGGAGAGTGGTATAGCACCATGAGCTACTTACCCATCACATGCATATTAGTAGTATACTATCATTAATGCAAACATTATATCATGCATAACACATCAAATGCATAACACAACAATATCATGAAATGACAATTGAATACTTATCTTTTATTTGTTTCATGGGTAGACTCCTTCATCCTTCTGCTTCATCATCTTCTTCATTCATGACATAATCATTTCTTATCCAAATGCTAATATGGATCAGAGGTTCTTCAAGAATTGAGTTCTTCATATTCCTCGTCGGTTGAGGGATCTTATTTGAATCACCAGCACTTGATCTTCAGTTTCTCCTGTCTTCTCTTCTCTTATTATGAGTCGAGTTTCTTCTTGTGTAAGGCTTTAGCCTCATCTCCCTCTGGAACCGGAACCTCTCCACTTATGTAAATGTCCAATTTAGTTTCTTCAGGAACCAGTGAAATCCTATGCTTCCATGCTCAAAAATTTTCAGCTTCACCAAGCTTGTCATCAAGTTGGGGTGCTAGGTCATTTTGAAATGAGAACCTCAAATGTAAATAGCAAAGGATTAGATCTTACCGGTTTGAGGTGTTCATCCTGGTTTTGGATTTGAATGATCTAGGGTTTGTTAGAGAAACCCTAATTTTCAAAACTAGGAATCTTTCATATTTGATTGGATAGAAAGATGTGCCTCCTGAAGGTGAGCTGAGCAACATATTCATTTTCCCAAAACCGTGATAAGAATTGCAAAATATTCGATGCCCTAGTTTTCTTTAGTTTCTTCTACAGAATGCTTGATATTGTTTCCGCAGTATCTTCGAAATTGCTACTCCTCTGTGTCTGAAATTTTGTACTGAGGTATCCTCATCTGTCCTCTTTCCAACACCGCAGGTTTGAGTAGAATTGGTTTCACAAATTGGGACTTATGTGCATTTTCCCAAGGTAACTTATTTCAGGACAGTTCAAAAGAGAAAACTTGGACGGACTTTGTTTCACCTTAGGGGTCTAAAATTTGTACCACATAAATTACAATCTATGCTGTTTCTGGAACATCTTATGAAATTTCATTTGTACCTCCCTATCCCGAGAGATAGCAATTCTCCGTAGGTCTCATGTTTAAGGCTGAATCCTAGGAGAGGTTGGAACCCTAACTTGGAGGAATCATATCTCCCAGAATATAATGAATCTGAGGCTAAAACTTTCACACAGTGTACATCAGGAATTTATCTTCGACATGTCAAAGTTTAAGCTCCTGATCCTTCTTGAATACCGAGATATAGAGAATCTACCAAAACTACTAGTTTTAGTATTTTAGGGTTTTCTAGCATTAAACCCTAATATTCAGTAGCTGTAGTTGTATCACTATTTTGGTTGCACAATGACTTCTTTCAGGGTGTATTTAATACCATGTTAAGTTTTCAATGGTTATATAATGTTGGGACTGGGGAAGCCACACATGAAATAAGTGCAAGTGAAGAAATGTGCAAGAATCAGTTCGCAGTGCAAGCATAAGAAGGGAAATCTATGCGGACTAAGGAAATCTGCGCGGACAAAGGAAACGACGGACGAGGAAAGCTGCACAAAAGAAGGAATAGGTGCAAAAGAGGTCACCTGCAAGGAAAAGGGAACTGTGTGGAAGGAATATTCCAACAGGATAAAGTAGTAGCGTAAGTGCAGAATAACGATCGAAAGCGACATGAAGATCATGGGTGTTGAAGTCAGCTTAAGTCGGCAGATGCCACACGAGTGAACACATGCTGTAAGTAAGGCCGTTAATGCCTCGTGTCAATTCATGATCGCCAGAGCTGTAGCTTGAGAGGCGGCTGATGGTGGCAGCCACCAGACTGCTTGTATGCAGTCGACCCTGAATGGTAATGTAAAATAGTATAAATATGAGGGATTAAATAGTTAGAAGGTTGTTTTTTTAGAGGAGAAAACAATTGGCTTTAGTTGATGTGCGCCATTGGTTGTTGTTGTTTTACTCTTTAGTATCTTAGGAGAGGGAAGATATCTAAGAGAGGGGAGGAAAGCTACAAGATCTGAGTGGTAGAGTAGTCGGAAGTATGCAGGATGCAACGAGAGGTAGTGCAGTAAAAGAGAAGCTCTACTATAGAGGTTGATCCAGGCTGTGTGCAGATTAGTAGATGGTAGTAGTAGAGTAGGAGAAATAAGACAGAGAGCATGAAAGAAAAAGAGAGTCTGAGCATAAAATTAGATATAAGAAAGTCTGCAGTTGAATGCAGGCTGAAGGCGCCATATATTTCTCATGCCAGATGAAGAGCGCCTTGTGGTTTTTCCTAGATGGGGTTCCATGTGAGTTCTTTTGTGTGCTGATGATTGCCTGTGTATGTTGTTTATTGTTTTTGCTCATGCTTATGTTTGCGACGCAAGTCCTGTCATGATCGAATGAATGTTGCACTCTCAATAGAAGTATGAATGCATGAATAGGTTATTAGGCACAACATTTGAATATTAGTTTATGTTTATGGCGCAAGCACTATTGCGCGTCTATTATATTGTGCCTATCTATTAGCTTGCCTTTATATTCAGTTATGTTTCAAGTACTAGGGTCGAATCTGTGTCACGCCGTTAGTAGTTTATGAAAGATATGCGCGGTGTGTGCTATAGTTCAGTGGAAATGACTCCATCCTCGCGACTTGGTCGAGCTCCTTGGTTACATGCCAAGGGACTAAAATCCCTCGACAATCACGAAAACATGGTTCCACTGGTTACCCATTGAAGAGATATCTCGGGTGAGACTGCGCTTGCTCTGCAGGAATTGCCGACGGGGCTTTCTCTATCGAGCCGGTATCTTCAGTGTTTGTTGGGTTGACGGGTTGCGCAGAACCTAGGTCCCGCAAGTTAGGAAAAGTGGCCAACAAATGGTTCCGTTTTCGGGACTCTATTGATCAAAATGAGCAAAATGTTGCGGCACATGCCTAAGAGTGAAGTAGAGGAGTGGCTAGAGTCAAAGACGTTGATATTCATGCAGAAGGAAAGTAAGGGTTCACGGCTGAGCCCTAAAAACTGCTTGCAGCGATATCTATATTCGGATATCCATGAATTTTTTTTCGCAGAATCCCACGTTGTATTGCAAGAATGGTTGTCGGAGTTAGTGACACGACATACTAACTTCCAGCGAAGAGGAGTAGTTGAATGGACCGACTTGTTGACACAAGGAGTAGCACAAGTAAGTAACCTTTTTTCCAGAGCTGTTGATTTTTGGATTGATAGCATATTAGAAGGATATGTTACTAAGTTCGTTGTTGAAGTGATAACCTCATATAGTGAGGCAGAGAGACATTTTTTCCAAGGACCTCGAGGAAGGTACCTTATGTCTATAAACCTATGGATTAAAATGCTCCTTTATGAAAAGGGTATTTTACATCTTAGCAATTGAGTTGCACATTCCGTGAAGGGGATATGCTGTGTAAATTCTAGGAGTAATATGGAAGATAGTAAGAAGAAATGTTCCCAGAGGGCTCAGAAGACGAGTTGGACACTATATTCTTAAGGAGCGGAAGGAGGTTTCGGTCAGGAAAGTGGAGGAAGGTAACAAGAGGCAGGAAAGCTTATAGCCTTCACAGTGAAGGTGAATGTGGATGTGAGTCACACCTAGACGAAGGGTCCTGCGACGAAGAGGAAGAGTATAGTCTGATTTCTGAGAGAGAATAATCGAAAGAGTATGTAGAGGCACCAAGGACAGAACATGACTATGACATTCCAAGGAGATCCTGTGAAGTGAGACCTAGAAGTTCCTCACCTGAACTGCCTGTGAGCACTAGTAATCCTAGTGTTGGGACTGGTGCGCAAGGAATCCCATCAGCGATCCCAGTAAATCCAACAAATCCTAGGAACCCAGTGAACAACCCCAATTCCACCCTAATAACAGGGACAGACGTTAAAATACCCACATTCAATGGGAATGGAACAGAGGATTCAGAACAACATTGGTTCCTCTGCGAGACGATATGGACGGTCCGCCTCGTTAACAATAATGACATCTGTAAAGCGCAAATGATTACGACTCCGTGGGGCTGCGAGCTGGATTGGTACATGAAGTACTATGTAGTACCACTCGGGCAGTCGCAGAGGACTCTAGAAGAGATTTGACGCATAATGATCTCATAATTCAAAAAACCACAATCTGAGTCCCAATGTATAACCGAGATCAAGGAGATTAAGTAGGCTCTGATAGAAATAGTGTGGGACTTTGATCAGCAGTTCAAGACGCCGATGGCCATAGTAAGCTTTTCCATATGTCATATGTAGAGCATAAAGAGTGGTTTATTGCTACGCCACTGCCACACATTAGAGAACCACTCATGCAGCAAAATATTGCGACACAGACAGAGGCATTGGAGTTGGAAATGAAGCTAGAGGCTTCACCTATTGGAGATGGCGCTACATGAATGATACAAATTTAGTCACAATTGGCTAATCTGACTATTCAACTCTAGGACATAAAAATGGGAAAATAGGTGCAGGAAGACCTCTGGTGTATGTGATGCCGAACCAATGGACATACCAAGGATGACTCTCCAGCTTACATGAACTAAATCTCGTCTGGTGCGCCAAACCCATTGAGTACCCAGGGGCTACCCTAGTGCAACATATTCCAGACTAGAGGACACCACAACATAGAGTGCATGTTCCTACAAAAGACGGTATGTACCCCATCTAGTCTGTATTGTAAATTTTGTAGATTTGTAGGCCATGATGAAAAGCATTATAGGGCCTACCAACTTATGAGAGAAAAATGGTAGATACATATCTAATGAAGACTGTGGGGGAAATAAAGATTGAACAGGTTCAAGCTCAGTTCTAGGCTGCATCTCATTTTTAGCCTATGCAGCAGTTTTAGGCTGCACCTCAGTCCTGCGGAGCAGTTTCAGATGGCATGACAGTTTCAGAATGCAACCCCATATAACCTGTATCAACAGTAGTATGCACAACTGCAATACCTGCCACAACCACCACAACCTTAGTTGAGAGGGGGTGGCAATTACAGGGGCCGAGGAGGAGGAGGATTTGGTCAAGGGAGACGACTAGTGGTATGCTACAATTGTGGAGTGCAGGGACACTATGCTAGAGACTGCCCTGAACCTGTGAAGACTTGCTCATATTGTAGACAAGAGCACAATGTGGAGCAATGTCTACAACTTATTGGTATATGGAATGCCCAGATGATTGGAGTAGCTAACCCAACACCAAATCCTAATGCCAACATACAGATGATAGTCATAGAACCACGAGAACTAAGTGTAGCTGTGATAACAAGGGGAGGTGCTGCGACGGGTGTATATCAAGCTACACAGACAGAGCTTGTGACACAAGCACAACCGCAGGTGCGGCCCGCCGCACAAAAGAAAGCACCGTTGGATGTTCGAGAGCAGAAGCGCATATTCATGGATGTACACTCAGAGTTCGTTGGCATAGAGCAGCCATCCACCTAAGTCCAAGTGAAGGATATGCCTAAGAGATTCCATAAGATATTCGAGCAATAGACTGCAAGAAAAAGTGCAGATAAGGTTAGTAAGCTCAAACCATTCCTATCAAGTTGTTTGGCGCTAATCTAGGACAAGGATGCACTTGCAGAGTTGGAAGTGCTTATCGAAACGCTTTCAAAAGAAGACCCGCCAACAAAGAAGGCTAATAGTGTCTAGACAAAGTTCAGAACGGGACGCGAACTCAAGATGTCTGTGCAAATTGGTGATTATGACATGGACTATATCATCCTTGACCTGGGATCCAATGTTAACATTTTAACATGCTAGACATGGGAAATAATGGGAAAGCCACCCCTAGAATGGTCTCCAATTCAATTAAGGATTTCTAATCAAGAAGAGGTCCTGCCCATTGTTAGAATGAGTCAAGTCCTAGTGGATATTGAAGGGTTGCGCACTTTTGCGGACTTCGAGGTCATAAACATAGTAGATGATACTAACCCATATCCCGCGTTGCTGGGAATCGATTGAGGGATGGGAAATCAAACCATTATAAGCTTCAAAAGAAGGATCCTATCATTTGAAGATGATGAGATAAGGGTAGTTGCACCCCTCAACCCTTTGGAAGGACAGAGATACGTTGAACCTGTGTTCAACAAAGGGCAAGCTGATCACCTTGATAACATCTATAATGTCACTTCCCTTGAGGATTACATTAATCCTACCAAGGATGGTAACCTGAGATAGAAATGCATGAGTTCATGTACATTAGACTCAGGAGAGGCCCTTGAGAACTGGCAGAACTGATTACATGAAGTCTCTATGAGGAGATGTGCCAGGATAATTAAGTCTATACGATGAGTGGGAACTCAGTCATGACCACTTCCCACATATGAAGGATTGCCTAACTTGAAAATGTTCTTGATGGAGTTTGAGGAGCTAGTAATGGAGCTGCAACGACTATTGGCGCTGGAATTTGCGTTGAAAGCTACATCCGGTGATGGTGGGGTACACACAAAAGCTCTATAACTAAATGACTGCAGTGGAGATGGCTATTGGAAGTAAGGTTTAGAGACGAGGTCACACGGTGACACAAAGGTATACAGGGTTATCGGACCGTGTTGAACACTTGGAGCAGTGTTCTGCAGCGTTGTCGAACTACCCGCGTTAGGAGTGGGTTCACCACTTCATCCATACTCTCGAAATGGCACCCAGGGGCTGGTACACATCTATGGAACTGTGCCAAGAAACAAGGGAATGGGAAAAGGTTGCACATAATTTCACTTGCATGTTCTAATTCGTAGACGATAAACCGACTAAAAGACAATTGGCGGTTAGTGCAAGACAATTGGAAAACACCGACGGACCGTTAAATACACAAGGATTCAACAAGAATTGACACTCACGACAGCTTAGTGGAATTAATTTGGAAAGTCCAAGGAGAATGGAGGTGTGATTTTTGGTCCCATCCACCGTATTAACCTTAACTACTCTGACAAGTATAGACCTAAACCTAAGTGTGCGAGTAAATGCGAAGAGGAAGATCCCATGTGCTCCATTAGATGGCCCATCTTTGAGTCTAGTCACTGCCTAGATGTTATATTATCTATAAATATCATTCACTTCTGTCATGGTAACCCTTACATTTCCTTGCCGAGCCAAGAGACCAGAGAGCCGATCCAACTGAGCCAAGAAACCCTCAGAGTGAACTAGAACCCTACCTCAGATCCAAAGCCCATGATTGTTGAGCTATTAAGTGATAATGAAGACTCCCCTATTTCACCAGCCTCCCCCTACTTGATAGTAGAAGTCCCTTACGTCCCTGCACCAACCCCGAAAGACAAGAAGATGAAGAAGATGCAGGCTAAGCCAAAGGCACCCTCGAAGATGAAGGCATCGCAGAGGCCAGCACACCCGCCACCGGCAGGAGGCCAGTTGACACAGGTACTTACAACCCAGCCACCAGCAAAAACGACCGAGGCACAAGTGTTTGTGGCTAGAGCTCCGTTGAGTGCATACCTCCCCACTTCCTCTGGTCCACCAGCGAAGATACCTAAAGCCTGCAGAGCCGACTCGGTTTTGCCACCACCACCACCACCAGAAGTAGAGCTTACTGATGAAGAAAAGAACTTGCTGCCTCCATATGTGTCACCGAGGAAGTTAGGCACCGCAAGAGTGCCAATGGATGAACATGAAATTCTAGAAGAGCCCACCATTCCAGAAGGCGTCCCATGGTATTAGGATACCATCACTCCCAAAATTCAGGACTTGAAGTTTGAAGACTATGACACCAGGAAACAAGAGGAGTTGTCCATAAATCGATTCATGGTCGCGAGGCCCGGTGAGGTGCTGAATGCAGACGTCGTTTCTGCAATGGAGTGGGGTGCGCGGATTGGAGCAGTCAAGTATCTTAAACCTTCTCCTTATGTAACATTTCAACCACACTACCCCAGTCAGGATGTATGTCAAACAGCTTCTGGGATGCTTCCATGGAGGCTACCTCTGGATGGACAAGCCATATGAGGTAATGGTGGACCTGGTCTTGGCCATCACAGGTCTCCCGTAGCAAGAAGTCGAATCAGCCCCGTACCTACACAAGGATGGGGAAAAACTAGGCAAGAACGACATGAAGAGAAAGTACCAGCTTGTTCGTGGTGGAAAGGGCTTCCTCATTAGCTCTATGGATGACAGTGCTGTAAGGGATGCATCAAAAATCTTGTGCAGTAAGGTTCTGCGCAAGATGAGGTCTACTGAATGCACTATAGCAACAGTAGAGCTAGCCGAACAGTGTGCGCAAGGGCTACACATTAACTGGTCCCAGTTCTTCCTGAACGAACTGATGGATGACGCGGTTGACGCGCAGGAGCTTCCCGTGGCGAAGTTCCGCTTCTCGTGGTTGTTACTTATGATCTCGTTTGCAACATGGACTTGTCCACCAGATTATTAACCCATGGATATCCCAGTAGAGCTCCTTTGTCTGCCGTTCCAAAACCTCTGAGACCATAAAGACAACAAGCACAAAGTTGATACAAAGCTTTCATTCTTTCTCCAAGGAGAAAGGCTTAGAAGGATTGTGCGCATGCAATATCGACTAAAACCTGCGACGGTGGCCATGTATCCGTTCATTCACTTATAGGTGGGGCCACAAAACATCATCCTGTATTCACGCAATGACCCTAAGAAGCAGTCACTCTTGACTTTCTTCATCCTCAAAGATGCAGATATCGAGAGGGAAATCAAAGACTGGCTAGCGTGTGGAGGCGCCTGAGGAACAACAAGCGCAGTAAGGGGTTTCGCAGCAAAACCATCCCCAGGACCGTGCCAATGTCAACACCCAAGAGCATCAGGATGATTCCCAAATAGAAGAAGAAGAAGACGATGAGCAAGTGCAAAACCCATCTAAAAATAGTGACGAAGACATCCTTGTTAAGGAGGTAGTGCGCGCTGAAAGAAACAAAAAAAGAAAGGGCAAAGAGCCCATGGAGGAAGATGTGGAAGCTTTAGGCATCCCGCACAGGAAAAATCAGTGGGCTAACTGACCCCATTTCCTTAGCATAGCAGAAGAGGATCCCACTCTTCTTCGAGAGGCAGTTGTCAAAGTAGTCGAGAAAACTTTGGGTGATATCACGAGCAGGCAAACCAACTGGACGGCTTCGCTTACTACAAAAGTTAACCGGTTGGCAGAGGTCATCACAGAAGTGTGCAACACCATGCAAGATGAAACTTATGGTGTAGACCCAACAGAAACTCTAGCGACGCTGGTGCTGCTCCTGCCCTTAAGAATAAACATGCATGCACAGGAATTTTTTATAGAAGAAGCAGAAAAAAAGGCAAGTGTCCATAGCTTGGACACGTTAACTTTGGATTTCTCTAAGTTGACCTTGCCGCAAATATATTCCATTCAACATGCTGTAGCCATAGAGGTGAGAATCCAAGAAAATGTGGTTGCATATCAGGAAACCAAGGCAAATAGGAGAGCACATAAGCGCAAGCAGGTCATCAAGTGGCAACACAAGTGCAGAAGCATGATTCACTGGAAGAAGCCATAAGGGTGGTAGTCACAGAGCTATCAGAGGATGAGGAAGAAGAGGGAGGACCTGTCCACAAGCTGAGGCGGTTATCTAAACTAGTCATAGACCTGAAGAAGCAGGTTCAGGAGCTAAAGACCAACTAGCAGCCGAGCACCCCCCTCCCCCCCCGAAGTTGTGCATCAAAGGAAACAACCGGCACATCAAGCTGTTGGACGGATTAGGGAAGTTGAAGAGGTCTGCACAGATACCATGGAAACAATTGCCGCAGTATGGGAGCAACTCATCGAGGATGAGATTGCGGAGCAGCTTGCCAAGCAGAACAATAGGTAGTGGCAGTAAAGGTAGAAATTAAAAAGCTACCAATAAAAGAGAAGATTTCCAAAGGCGCTGAGCTCAAGCAGCTCCAGGAGAAGGTAAGAACCTTGCACAAGCAAGAAAGCAAGCGCAACCAAGATACGACTGAGAAATAAGCCGAGGGTGAAACAGGGAGAGGGATAATTCAGCTTGTCCAACAGAGGATCCATGAGTTGACACAAGCAATGGCCAATGCATCATTAGAACACCCTAGCTCTGACTAAGTGCAGAAGTTAGAGCAGTAGGTAGAAGAAGCCCCCTGGGAGATAGAAAGGCTTACTCCCATTTTTGGCCAATTCCACCAGAAGCTTGGCAGCGCGTAGCAATCTGCGCCAGAAGATGCCCCAGAAGATGTCCGGGAAGAGGAAAAGGAAGAAGACGAGGAGAAGGCAGCTGAAGAGGAGAAGGGCACTAAAGAAGAAGAGGAAAAGGACGGAGACGAGGAGAAGGCAGTTGAAAAGAAACCTCTGGAAATAGACTCTTCAGATGAGGTCGAAGAAGAAATTGTATAACTCAAGCTTTCATCATCTAAAATTTTGCTAAGTATGGGATGAGCTTGAGGTGCAGGAAACACAGCGCCAAAAAAAAACACAAGTGACAAAATGCGCAAGAGAAGAAGCAGGAGAAAGGTGCGCGTGGAAAAAAAAGATTCAAAAAAATGGAATCGTATGTTGCTCCACATACTACGTCCATTGCTTCGGGGCTCAGGATGAGCCACATGTGAGTCTTGGGGGCTTGTTGGGCCTGGGGAAAGTGCTCATGAAATAAGCACAAGTGAATAAACACGAAAGAACCAGTCCGGAGCGAAAGCACAAGAAAGGAAATCTACTCGGACTAAGGAAATCTGTGTGGACAAAGGAAACAACAAACGAGGAAAGCTGCACAGAAGAAGGAATAGGCGCAGAAGAGGTCACCTACGCTGAAAAGGAAACTGCGTGGAAGGAAGATGCCAATAGTATAAAGTAGTAGTAGAAGTGCAGAATAATGACTGAAAGCGATAGGACGATCATGGGTGCTGAAGTCGGCTTAAATCGGTGGATGCCACACGAGTGAACGCATGCTGTAAGTAAGGTCGTCAGTGCCTCGTGTCAAGTCATGATTGCCATAGTTGTATCCTGAGAAGCGGCTAATGGTGATAGTTAACAGACTGCTTGTATGCACTTGACCCTACGTGGTCATGTAAAATAGTATAAATATGAGGGATTCAGTAGTTAGAAGGTTTCTTTTTTAGAGGAGAAAACAATTGGCTTTAGTTGATGTGGGTCATTGGTTGTTGTTGTTTTACTCTTTAGTAGCTTAGGAGAGGAAAGATCTATGAGAGAGCGGAGGAAAGTTGTGAGATCTGAGGGGTAGAGTAGTTGGAAGTCTACAGGATGCAGCGAGAGGTAGTGCAATAGAAGAGAAGCTCTGCTAGAGAGGTGCAGATGCTAGAGAGGTCGATCCAAGCTGTGTGCGGATCAGTAGATGGTAGCACTAGAGTAAGAGAAATAAGATGGAGAGCAAGAGAAGAAAAGAGAGTTTAAGCAGAAAGCTAGATCTAAGATAGTCTGCAGTTGAATGCAGGCTGGAGGTGCCATATATTTTTCATGCTAGATGAAGAGTGCCTTGTGGTTTTTCCCAGATGGGTTTCCATGTGAATTCTTTTGTGTGTCGATGATTGTCTGTGTATGTTGTTTATTGTTTATCGTCATGCTTATGTTTACAACGCAAGTCCTTTCATGATGGAATTAATGTCGCACTCTCAATAGAAGTCCAAATGCATGAAGAGGTTATTAGGTACAACATTTGAATATTAGTTTATGTTTATGGTGCAAGCGTTCTTGCGCATCTGTTATACTGCGCCTGTTTGTTAGCTTGCCTTTATATTCAATTATGTTTCAAGTACTAGGGATGAATCTGTGTCGCGCTGTTAGTAGTTTATGAAAGATATGTGTGATGTGAGCTATAGTTCAATGGAAATGACTCCATCCTCATGACTTGGTTGAGCTCCTCGACGGTGCGCCAAGGGACTATAATCCCTCGACAATCACGGAAACATGGTTCCGACAGTTACCCGTTGAAGAGATATCTCGGGTGAGACTACGCCTGCTCTGCGGGCATTGTCGACAGGACTTGCTCTGTCGGGTCGATATCTTGGGTGTTTGTTGGGTTGACGGGCTGCGCAGAACCTGGGTTGTGCGAGTTAGGAAAAGTGGCTGACATATAAGATCTTATAACATTTAGCATCATAACAGCATAACCTGTTGCAGCTGCAACTGTTCTCCCCAAATTCCTTAAATTTTGGGCCCCTCCTCGTAATTTAATCGTTGAACCCTTGAGTTTTTTTTTTCTTTTTCTTTTTCTTTTGGGCATGCTTTATTTTCAAGTGGCTTTGAAGATTGATTGCCAGCATGTTTTAAAATTTCCATGTTTGAATTTTGTGTTTGGTCAAGGATGTCAGTTTGGTTGTTAACTGAGGATCAGTAAAATCTTTTGTTCTGTAAGGCCGTGGTTTCACGGGTTTTAATCTTTGCTGATTCTTTTGGGTTGACCGAAACCTTTAAATATTTCACAATTCAGGCATCAAATTATTTTGATCAGCGGCTGATAGCCTTTTCCTTTCCGCCGTTGCGGCTCCCAAAGCATTTAGCCAGCCGAAGGATGAATCGCTCCGACTATCGATGCGTATTGGTCTTTGATCACGTACCCGAAGCCGTTTTTATTCCACCGTTGCGGCCGGGGAAGTCGTTTATCTTCCGATCTTATTTCCTTCCGACTTCCGATTGAGGGTTTTTCCACCCACGCTGCGCTTGATTTTAGTATGTTTCCTTTCCGTCGTTGCGGCTGGGAAAGTATTTTGGCTTCCGATGTCCTAACCTTTCCGAATTCTGATTTAAAGTTTTTCCCGCCCTCCCGTCGCATGCCTGAAGCCTTTACTCTTCCGCCATTGCGGCTGGGAAGAGCCTTTGACTTCCGACGTCAGTATCCTTTCGACTTCCGCAGTGGTGCACCTGGCCATTTCTTATGGAGTAGCCATTTCAGTTTGTATAATTTGCTGCCTGGTTTTATAACGCGGTCCCAAATGGCTAATGCACATGGATTAATTGTAGGTGGATGTAAGGAACTGATGCGCAAAGACGTAGAGGAGCAGTTTGGCAAGGATCGAAACGGAACCGTCCGGATCGCTAAAAGGGCCATCGAAGCAGGAGGCAAAGTCAATAATGCTAAGGGAACAAACCTGACTGTCTGTCCGTTACTAAAAGATTCATGAGTATGTACAGACGACATAGAAGAATATGAAGCGTTGGAAGAACTGGAAGGTCACACGTTTGGGGGTAGCCCAAACGTTCGGCTGCTGTAGTTTAAATACTTGAAAGTTAGAACTTAGAGGGGGCTTTTTCCCTGGAAAAACTTGTAAACGATTTGCTTGTAAGAGGAACTATTTCGTTTTACAATCAGAGACTGCAATTTTGCCTGTTGGAGAAAGTGCGATATGGAATGCATCAAATGTAATTAAATGAGCAATGTTGAAGGGGAGCTATTTCGTTTTCAGCCGTGTCTCATTAACTGTGAGATTGTTCTAATTTCTTGAACCTATGTTCTGGGTGAATGTTCTTCAGTATATTTTATGATGTTTTCCAATGTGAGTAATAGAAGCTGTTCATAAGCAATTGGCTATCTGGTTGTCCAAATATCAGTAATTGTTCATGTGTCTTGAAAGAAGTGTCAGCTATCTGTAGCTTTTCATAATGCATCCACAAATTATATTTCTCATCAATGAATGATAACCTTGCTCCCTAGGGATAGATTAGGTAGTTAGTTTATTTTCTTGTTAATGTGATTTAGATGCTGGTAAGGGCTAAGACGAGAGGTAAGAACCTGCGCATCACATTGTGACTACTCCCTGCATCCTTATCACCCTGCATTTAGTTAGGCACTTGCATTTCATACATTAAGTCAAAAAATACAAAAGTATACGGTGGATTGGGCCGCAACCGGTAAAAGCCTTTGTTTTTGTTACTTGGCCTACGGTAGTCGGACCGCAAACCGGACGGATTTCCTATACCAAACAGTCAACAGGCTAATTGGGAACGTTGACTGGGGAGAATCCCTTGCTGTTGTTGCCTGCGAATTTCTAGGCCTCAACAGTTTTTTGGCGCTAGAAGGAGGGCCGCCAGTGCATGGCTGGCTGCAGAAACCTGTTTTCCCGAGATTATTCCACCGGTAAGAGTTCTGAAAGCAACGGATTTCATAACCCAATTCCGGAAGAAAGGAATAGAGAACATTTATATTCTGTTGGCAACGAAGTTGTTAATGACCTGAGAAGACACACCAGGGCATATGTAAAGAATATTGGAGGATTGCCAATTATCCCTGAATTGCCCAGAAGAGAGTATAAAAAGAAGGATCGTCCCATAGAAGAAGACTCAGTACTGGTTGGAGATTGGGAAGAAATTGTGGAAACAGCCTTACAAGAAGTTGTACTACCTTTGAACCAAGAAGGCCCAGGTACCCCTTATAGTTCTCCTGCTCACGCTCCTGTTGGTTCACCTCCTCACTCTCCACCCCTACTTATGGTAGGCGTTAATGCCAATCAACCTCCTCCTAATCCACCAAATCCACCACCTACATGGAGAGCCAGATCACCTCTGATAGACCTCATCCCACTGAACAACAGATGGATTATGATGTAGTGGAGGATTTAAAGAAGGTAAAGGCAAACGTTTCACTATTCAAAATGTGTAAAGTGCCGTAGCAAAAAGAAAGACTGTTGAAAGCATTTGAAGCATCGGAAGAGAGGACGCCCACTAACAATCAACCAAAAGAAGAAGAAGAAATTGGAGAAACCAGCAGTGGAGGTAAGTCTAAGAACAAGCATCCACCTTTCCTACTTACGTTTGAAATATTTAATCACAATGTACATAATTGCTTGGTAGACTCAAGGGTGACTGTTAATGTCATGCCGATATTAGTTAGTAAAAAAATCAATGAGCAGCCTAAGCCTTCCACGTGGAGAGTTGTTCAGTTGGACAGGACGAATGTAAAGGTAATTGGGGAGATGGAAAATGTCCTAATCCGTCTGGCGTCAAATGATAAAGTATGCCAGGTCATTAATATCGTGGTGGCTGACATACCAGACGCGTACGGTCTTGTTCTGAGCAGAGATTGGTCGGCCAAACTAAATGGATATTTTGCCTCGGATTGGTCGCATCTGTGGCTGCCGTACAAAGGAAGTCCGAACCAAATTAAGATTTTAAGAGAGCCTCACATGAAATACAATGTCACTCAATTGGAGGAGAAGAACGAACCAGTGGATTCTGTCTTGGGAAACTATTTTATTGAATTGGAACCTGGAAATTACCAAGCAGAGGAAGCCAACAACACTTCAGATACCCAGCCTGATCTCCTTCGATTTTCGTAGGCTGACGAAATTGACTGTAAAATAGTAGATTTAGCTATAGGTATAGATTCGCATTCGGTAGCTAGTGATTTTTGGACTTCGTTTTTTGATGGCTCTAAGACATTAGAAGGGTCAGGGGCTGGCTGTGTCTTGATTGATCCTCAAAAGAATAAACACTTTCTTGCATGTAGATTAGAATTTGAATGTACAAACAATACAGCTGAGTATGAAGCACTGGTGCAGGGCTTAAAGAAAGCGATTGAATTAAAGGTAAGTAATTTAAAAGTCTTTGGAGATTCAGAAATAATTGTAAAGCAAATAAAAAATCAAATACATTGTGTTTCTCCTCACTTAAAGGCTTACCAAAATGAGGTATGGGACTTGCTTAAATGTTTTAATGCATTCAATATTATTTCAATCCCAAGACTTAAAAACGCAGCAGCTGATCTATTGGCCACATCAGCTGCTAGGCTGGTACCTACTAATAATCGATGCTCTGTTGAACTGCTTTTCAGGCCCTCAATACCTGATATGATTACCAACCTGCGAGTGTTCGACGATGGCCAACAGATTATAGAATGTTTAACGAATGACGAGGTATTCAAAGGAGCAATTATAGATGATGAAGAACATCAGGCCGAGATGAAGTATGATAATTTCATCCCTAAAGGAGTCAGAACACTGGAAAAGATGTTTGATTTAGATGAAAAATTCAGAAGACCAGCCAACGTGAAGACCCACAGCTCATCTCTACAGTTCGAGCTGATAAACTTAGGGACTGAGATGAATCCTAAATTTGTGAATCTTGGCAAATGTTGTTCACCAGCAGAAAGAGATAAGTTCGTCAGTCTGTTTAAACAATATAAAGACGTTTTCGCTTGGACATATGAAGATTTGAAAACATACGACATTGGCATCATCAAGCACATTGTTCCCATCAAAACCGGCATCAAGCCATATCAGCAGCCCTTAAGAAAAATGCATCCAAAGTTGGAGCCGCTGATTCAGAGTGAAGTGAAGAAATTATTGGATACTAGAATCATTTTTAAAGTCAGACACTCTGAATGGGTATCAAATTTGGTACCAGTAAGGAAGAAATCTGGAGAGATCAGACTCTGCGTGGATTTCAAAAATTTAAACCGCGCTTCTGATAAAGATAACTACCCGGTGCCACCCATGGAGCAATTGCTCCAAATGGTCTCAGGTTCTGAACTCTTTTCGTTATTAGACGGTTTCTCTGGCTACAATCAAGTATTAGTAACCGAAGAAGACAGACTGAAGACAATGTTCAGGACCAAATGGGGAACCTTTGCCTACAGAAGAATGCCATTTGGGCTTATCAATGCTGGAGCAACGTTTCAAAGGGCTATGGACATAGCTTTCCGAGGATTGATTGGCCGTAGTGCTGTAGTGTACCTTGACGATATTACGATATTCTCGAAGAAAAGAGAAGAGCACGCATTTCACTTAAGGCAGATTTTTGAATGCTGTCGGAAGTACGCCATCTCACTCAATCCTAAGAAATGTGAGTTCGCTGTCACAGAGGGCAAGTTGCTGGGTCACATAGTGTCAAAGAAAGGAATCTCCATTGATCCATAAAGAATTAAGGCTATTGAACAAATCCCCTTGCCACACAATAAAAAAGGGATGCAATCATTCATGGGAACCATAAATTTCATACGAAGATTTGTGCCTGATTTCGCTTAGACTGTCAAACCGCTGCAGCAGATGGTGAAGCAAAATGCACAATTCAAATGGACAGAGATTGAGAAGAGTGCCTTCAGCAAAATCAAAACTGCTGTTGCACATGCACCCTCCCTGAAAAGCCTAGACTTCGATAAAGACTTTATACTGTATACCTTTGCATCCGATGATTCGCTAGCAGCTGTGCTTACGCAAAAGGAAGATGGGGGGGATGGATTCCCAATATCCTTCATGAGCACTGGTCTACAAGGGGCCGAATTAAATTACCCAGCCATTGATTAATAGGCTTACGCAGTATTCAAGGCTGTGAAGCAATTCATGCCTTATATCTTAAAAAATTGAACCAAGGTGATCGTCCCCTACACGGCTGTAAGATCCCTTCTTGTACAGAAAGAATTAGGAGAAAGAAGGGGCAACTGGGTAACAGCTCTTCAAGAATACAACCTTGAGTTCAAGCCAACCTCTCTAGTTAAAGGACAAAGGTTGTGCAAATTAATGACTGAGAATGGAAAAAATGAAGAACACGCCTGGAGGATGAAGCTGAATTACATTTAATGGATGTATGTCCTTTGTTTACAGCCCTTGAGTCTTGGTATAGAGACCTTGTACACTACCTACAGGCAGGGCTGTTGCTGGAACATTGGAACTCTAAGCAAAGAAGGGCACTGCGTCTTAAATCAGCTTCCTATCAGATCGTTGAAGGAGTATTATTCAGAAAAAATTATGACAGAGTTCTTCTGAGGTGCTTAGAAAAAGAAGATGCAAAGAAAGTAATGTTAGAATTGCATGACGGCCCTACTGGAGGACATTATTCAGGGGATACTATGGCCCACAAAATCCTCAGAGCCGATTACTACTGGCCCACGCTCTTTAAAGATGCAGATGCACATGTCAGGAAGTGTGATATTTGCCAAAGGTGTAGTGGGAGACAACCTAGAGCAGTAGCACCCCTAAAGCCTGTGATGATTATAGAGCCATTTGAGCAATGGGGGTTGGATATTATTGGAGAAATAAAACCAAATTCCTCACTACAACACAAGTACATTCTGACCGCGATGGATTATTTCACTTGCTGGGTCGAAGCAGTATCACTGCGCAAAATAAATCAAGACGAAGTCATCAGCTTCCTACAGGACCACATCATAACCAGGTTTGGAGTTCCAGTTTCGTTAGTTTTTGATAATGCTACGTACTTTTCATCAATTAAATTAACTGCTTTTGCTCATGATAAAGGGATTAAATTGCATTATTCTGCTAATTACTATCCACAAGGAAATGGCCTGGCTGAATCCACAAATAAAAATCTGATTAGAATTCTAAAGAAGATGGTAATAGAAAACCAGAGGAGTTGGCACTCAGCCCTGCCAAATGCTCTTTGGGCTGACAGAGTCACCCCCAAGTCTGCGATAGAAGTGTCACCCTATACCCTTGTGTATGGAAAAGAAGCCATTCTTCCCCCCAATATCATGCTACCATCTTCCATAATGGCTCAAGAGTCTAGGGGGTCAGATGACGAAGTTGTGCGGATGAGGATATGCAATCTTCTGAAAGCAGAAGAAACTAGATCTAAAGCCAGAGAACGCTTTAAGCAACAACAGGAGGTAATAAAGAGATGGTTTGACAAACATAAAGCTGGAACAAAAGACTTTGAGGTGGGAGACCTAGTCCTCAAATGGGATCACCCCCATGATGAGAAAGGGAAGCATACTAAATTCCAGCAGTTGTGGGTAGGCCCTTTTCAGGTCGCAGCAAAGCTTGGTCCCTCTACTTATAAGTTGCAATATTTACAAGGTTGGGAAGAGAACTTGTCGGTAAATGGTTTGGTTCTCAAGTCTTATTTTTCTTGAGTTCCCTTGAGTTCTTCTGTCTTGTATATAATCTGTTTGATTGTCTTTTGAGTCATGTTTTTCAGTTTGTTTTAGTTTAAGTTTTGATTTCAATAAAGGGAACGAACCTGTGGTTGTATGGGGACATCAAAATCTTTGGGAATGATAAACATGTTTGAGTATCAGACTGTGTGTTGCTGTTTGAACTTCTAGTTTAGCAGTTTTCTCGAATAAATGCTGTGTGCATTGAAGTCCTACCTAACCCCTGTGAAATAAACAGGATTCAAAGCGTTTAGAATACTATGTTGAGGCTCCATCCACTTCACACTTAAAATGTTCTAAGGGGCGACAGCAGAGGACCCATGGAAAGAAGCAAGGTGAATAGTATATTAAATATAAATGATCCCATGCCAAGAAACAAATGCCAAATGGAAAATAAGAGTCAAAACTCCTATGAAAGCATCATACATCAAAGCAAATGCTGAACCATAAGTACTAAATTGCCGAAAGTTCCTCTCCGTCCGTGGGCTGAAACATGAAGTACACTGCTCACACAAAAGGACACTATGGGATAGAGGAGCCTGAATTAAAATTCAAAAAGAAAGGAGTAAAGGAGGACTCATATGAAAAGGGACAAAAGTCCAAGAGCACAAAAAAGTGCCAAAGTGGCATGGGAATGTGGAACAAATGAATATTCTTGTTTACCATATGCTGCAATCTTGTGGAGTCTGAGAGGTCAGCTACCTGAAGACAAAGTTAATAATGAAACTCATCTTTCGGCCTCAACAGAGTTATCTGGACTTGAAAATCTTGGTTTCCACTTTCCCAAATTGGACTATCATCAATGATTAAGGGTACACACTTCTGTCATTTGAGAAATCCATATGGGTGGAAGAATTCAATAGATGCATTTGGGTGAAACAGTCTGCCACTCAAAGAATAATCGCCCAGAGATTTAGGTACACGTACACCTAGGAATCGCCAATTGTTGTAGCTGCAACTGTTCTCCCCAAATTCCTTAAATTTTGGGCCCCTCCTCGTAATTTAATCGTTGAACCCTTGAGTTTTTTTTTTCTTTTTTTCTTCTTTTGGGCATGCTTTATTTTCAAGTGGCTTTGAAGATTGATTGCCAGCCTGTTTTAAAATTTCCATGTTTGAATTTTGTGTTTGGTCGAGGATGTCAGTTTGGTTGCTAACTGAGGATAAGTCAAATCTTTTGTTCTGTAAGGCCGCGGTTTCACGGGTTTTAATCTTTGCTGACTCTTTTGGGCTGACTGAAACCTTTAAATATTTCACAATTCAGGCATCAAATTATTTTGATTGGCGGCTGATAGCCTTTTCCTTTCCGCCGTTGCGGCTCCCAAAGCATTTAGCCAGCCGAAGGATGAATCGCTCTGACTGCCAATGCGTATTGGTCTTTGATCACGTACCCGAAGCCATTTTTCTTCCGCCATTGCGGCTGGGGAAGTCATTTATCTTCCGATCTGATTTCCTTCCGACTTTCGATTGAGGGTTTTTCCACCTACGCTGCGCCTGATTTTAGTATGTTTCCTTTCCGCCGTTGCGGCTGGGAAAGTATTTTGGCTTCCGATGTCCTAACCTTTTCGACTTTCGATTTAAAGTTTTTCCCGCCCTCCCGTCACATGCCTAAATCCTTTACTCTTCCGCCGTTGTGGCTGGGAAGAGCCTTTGACTTCCGACGTCAGTATCCTTTCGACATCCGCAGTGGTGCACCTGGCCATTTCTTGTGGAGTAGCCATTTCAGTTTGTATAATCTGCTGCTTGGTTTTATAACGCGGTCCTAAATGGGTAATGCACATGGATTAATTGCAGGTGGAAGTAAGGAACTGATGCGCGAAGACGTAGAGGAGCAGTTTAGCAAGGAACGAAACAGAACCGTTCAGATCGCTAAAAGGGCCATCGAAGCAGGAGGCAAAGTCAATAATGCTAAGGGAACAAACCTGACTGTCTGTCTGTTACTAAAAGATTCATGAGTACGTACATACGACATAGAAGAATATGAAGCGTTGGAAGAACTGGAAGGTCACACGTTTGGGGGCAGCCCAAACGATCGGCTGCTGTAGTTTAAGTACTTGAAAGTTAGAACTTAGAGGGGGATTTTTCCCTGGAAAAACTTGTAAACGATTTGCTTGTAATAGGAACTATTTCGTTTTACAATCAGAGACTGCAATTTTGCCTGTTGGAGAAAGTACGATATGGAATGCATCAAATGTAATTAAATGAGCAATGTTGAAGGGGAATTATTTCGTTTTCAGCTGTGTCTCATTAACTGTGAGATTGTTCTAATTTATTGAACCTATGTTCTTGGTGAATGTTCTTCAGTATATTTTATGATGTTTTCCAATGTGAGTAATAGAAGTTGTTCATAAGCAATTGGCTATCTGGTTGCCCAAATATCAGTAATTGTTCATGTGTCTTGAAAGAAGTGTCAGCTATCTGTAGCTTTTCATAATGCATCCATAAATTATATTTCTCACCAATGAATGATAACCTTGCTCCCTAGGGATAGATTAGGTAGTTAGTTTATTTTCTTGTTAATGTGATTTAGATGCTGGTAAGGGCTAAGACGAGAGGTAAGAACCTGCGCATCACATTGTGACTGCTGCCTGCATCCTTACCACCCTGCATTTAGTTAGGCACTTGCATTCATACATTAAGTCAAAAAATACAAAAATATACGGTGGACCGGGCCGCAACCGGTAAAAGCCTTTGTTTTTGTTACTTGGCCTACGGTAGCTAGACCGCAAACCGGACAGATTCCCTATACCAAATAGTCAACGGGCTAATTGGGAACGTTGACTGGGGAGAATCCCTTACTGTTGTTGCCTGTGAATTTCCAGGCCTCAACATAACCATAAGCCAAAAGATCATTGAAAGATAGACAAGCATAACCACGTAAAAAGAACACAAATATTTATCCTGGGAAACCCTCACGTGGAAGAAAACCCAGCAAAAACTTCCTCTGTATAAGATGTATACAAGATAAAACACAAGACCCAAAAATAAGTGTGCCTCCCTCCAACAGATATATCTCTCTCTCTCTCCATGCGCTATGCACAAGTGAGTGTGTGTCTCAAATGAGAGGTGCTTCGCTCTATTTATATTCTTTCGTTCACTTGACATTTAACCCGGTTATGTAGGCTCGAGTAGACTTAACTGGGATAGCTTAATATAATAATATATTCTGTAGGGTACTAATGACCCGACTTACAACGAAGGGGACTTCCTCATGAATTTTAGTAATTCTCCCGATAGGAGCATTGGGGTACAAATAAATACAAATGATTCTCCTGATAGGAACATCGGGGACCAATAAAATACATTTAGAATCATCTTTGAAGTTACAATAATTCAACAATGTATTGTATTGTAGAATTGTAAAATGATCTTTGTGATTGTGTGAGAGAGAATGCGAGAGAGTGAAGAGGAAGTGCAGCAGGTGTGCTGCAAGTTGTATCCCTTCATTTTGTTGGATGGTATAATAATAAAGGACTGCCAATTTCTGTGTGGACGTAGCCCATTTTGCGTGAACCATGTTATATATGTGTCTCTCTTGTAAAGTGTTTAATATTTGCATCTTTTCTAATTGTTTAATTGTTATTGCTCTGCGATTCTATTTTATAACAACAAAGAATATTTATAATATTCATGCCACCAACTGGAAGGAAGCTACAACTCCATTTCCTTGCCCCTTCATGCCACCTTGAAATGAATAAATTATAACAAAACTACAATCTATGTCTTCTCTGATCTACATCCGTGTCCTCTAAAATATGTGTTTCAATGATCTACAATCGACGAATGCGTCTCTTTCAATATCAACACTTTGGCACTTTTGCGATCTGCGATCATCTTGATATCTAAGTTTTAATGATCTGGGATCTATGATTGCATTTTTTGCAATATCAACACTTTGTCATTTCTGCAATCTATGATCCACATCTTTTGCAATTTGTATATCAACAATTTAACACTTCTGCGATCTACGTCATTGACTATGTATTCTCTTCACACATCATGGTACATGGCATCCTTCTAATTTATGCAGTGTATGTTCTTCTTCTTCATTGCTTTTGGCAATTGGATCTCTTCTATATAAACATCTTCTAGATCAACAAGCCATTGATACCCTAAAATTAGAAGCTCTCCAAATCAAAATATCATATATACTTCATCTTCAATCTCACATCAATACTTCCACATCTTGCTTATTTATACTCTTATTGCTAAGGAGATGTGTCCACAAGTTGGGATTCCTTTCACTTGGAGACACCCCAACTCTCTTACTTGTTAATCAAGATAACCACCCCATTCCATCTTTTGTTGGCATAGACCTTTTTTATAATTCAACCTCATGAAGTTTTGCACACTATTGACTTGGTGGTATCTGTGCATATGAATCCCATGTCTTGGTGGGATTTGCACACTTCCTAAAATTCCACACATCTTCTCTATGTACTTTTTTAAACTGGATTTGTGTATATAGAGAGGCACTGTTTCACGTATCTTACATACTTCTGAGACTTGCATATACTTTTATATGTTACTTCAAACTGGATTTTTACTTAGCATCATCAATTCTAAAAACAAAGTTCAAGACTTTATGCTTCTTGAGATTCATAAAAAAATATTGTTTGACATCAAGCTTATTTATTGTTTGACATATGAAAACACCAAAGTCCAACATTGGCACACTATACCTCAGATGGGAAACACATAATTAGTCTCCCTTTGATGTATTATGTAAATCCGTTAGTTTAAAGGCCTCAATAGATTAGGTGGTCACAATGTTTTTTGCTATATTTTTGTTATGCTTTGGATCGTTGTCGCACTAAATTTGACGAGTGGTTATATTTTTCTTGTGCATCCAAAATTTTTACATTATTTTTTGAGAGGCTTCATGCAACTCCACTTATAGTACCCCACCCACCTCCCAAGTCTATGACTGATGCATGTATGCACATGTGGGGGCAGTTGATGCTCAAGAGGGGCCAACTAGAGTGGCCATATACTTTGGTCAGTGGGGAGATCAACAATTTATTTTCCAAAGAGGACAATCATGTCCTTTATCTTGTATAGTTCCCATATTCGAGGATGGATTGGTGAGGATGTTCGAACATCCTCTTTATTGTAGACAAGCCACTAGCAACAATTTATTTTCCAAAGAGGACAATCATGTCCTTTATCTTGTATAGTTCCCATATTCGAGGATGGATTGGTGAGGATGTTCGAACATCCTTTTTATTGTAGACAAGCCACTAGATGATTAGTTAATGTTATCATTTTGTTTTTATAAATATTATTGCATATGTTTTTGTTTTGTCTATTGCACATGTAATTTGTTGTATCATTTTGTTTTGATAATTTAATTATGATTGTCTACTTTTTTGTAGATGTCAAAACATATGTTAAGGGTGTTCCTCCCCAACAAGATGAGGAGATGGAGGATGCACCACATGATTAACCAGTTATACAAAAACCTTATTTTCCCCGTAGGTTGGACTGTAGAGTCCAATCCAAGGTAGAAGATAACATTTGTGGCTTGATGGTTAGTCACAGAGTGGAACCCATCCATGTCACACGTATTTTACAAGTTCCAAAGTACTCGACTTTATGGTTGACCCTTCCTCGTGACATGACATCATTGATGTGCTAGGCTATTAGTACCCTTGACCTCATTCTGAGGTTGAGGTTTAGTGATAGTGATCATTTATCCTCATCTCACTAGTACAAAAAGTGAGATATATGACTAAAAAAATGTCAAAAAAATCTATTTAAATGACTAAGTTTAGTCACATGACTATTGGTAGTCTATTGCCAATCACTTATAACACAACTAAATATATGACTAAAATATTTTAGTCATTTATTGGTTGTTCTGATTGGTCAGTTTGGTAGTATATTTAGTATTTTTTTTAGTCATTGATTGTAGTGAATTGGTCATTTATTCAGTCATTGATTGCTATTAACTGGCCATTTATTTAGTCATGATAGTTATTTATTGCCATCAACAAGTAGTATATTTAGTCATTTTAATCTTTTAATGTCATCAACTGGTAGTATATTTAATCAATTTTATTCATTGATTTAAGTCCATTGATAGTATATTTAGTAGTTTTTTAGTCAATGATTGTTGTTAACTAATCATTTATTTAGTCATGATAGTCATTTATTGTCATCAACAAGTAATATATTTTGCCGTGTAAATCTTTAATTGTTGTCAACTAGTAGTATATTTAGTCATTTTTATCTATCGATCTCTATAGATAGGACACAGAGGAATCAAACCACCAACCTCCTTGTAAGGAAGGTGCTCTTCCTTTGAGCTAGCACCCTTAAATAGAACCAAATTTCACACTAAAAAAATAAGTTTAGTTAAATATATATATCGCATTGTATTTTGAGTTTTTTTCTTCCAAGAGGCACTGATAGTGGCATAATAATATTCAATCAAACAAGAAGATAATCAAAAGGTATATTTCTAAAGCACCAACAAGTAACATGCCTTTCAAGAGGAAAGTAATAAAAGGTTCAAGACCATGGCCATTGGAAACCATTTCTACTTCCTTAAAGGGACAACAACATCCATTTTTTGATTAACCCATCGTGGAAGATATCCAATCTCAGGAGCTTCCAAATGCAGATCCCAAACCATGTTTTTAGAGAAATCATTCAACAACGCTTTGATATGACTCTCATCTTCCACTACTTTCCCAATGAAGGTTGTCTCCTACCAAGAACACTCGATCATTGAATTTCATTTTGATATTTGCATTGGACGAAATACAATAAAAAGGTCCAAAACATATATGTAGCTTCTAGTAATTGTCATACATATGGTATCAATGAAAAAATAACATATCCACAAAAAGTTAGGAGTACAGTAATCAATCTAACAATAGTTAATCTGCACATGTAACTGAATTAGGAAGAACACAAATCATGGATTTGGAAAGAAACAATGTACTGACTTGGAATCCTTCTTTGATTGCATCTAGGTACCTTATAGGTTTAATGCAAGAAAATGCCATCTTTGGGGATCCCAATGAATAGTGATATTAAAGACAAATCCTGACATATCGACATGGAATCTGTAAAGTCATTTGTTTTTTTAATTTGTGTTCAAACCAATCACTTGGCTCTTGTTGCAAACTTGACCTTCCAGGATTGCCTCACTTTTGCTATGTTGAAGCATGCCAACTGGCCAAGTACCAAAGCACCTGTAGATTAGAAATGTATCATCATAGTATCAAAGATGAAGAATAAACCAAAATAACCAGTCCAATATACATATCCATTAATCTAAGAAATAATATCCATATGTATTGTTTAAATTTTAAAGTTGGATCTAGGGCAAATAATGAATATCCAACACATTTGCTTACAAAAGAACTGAAAGTGATAAATATTGGTTATCCTCTTGAATTGTGCTCAAGGGTGATCAAGATAGAAAACCCCATCACATGGTAATCCATGCAAGTGTAGGGGCCTCTAGGAGGGAAACACTGCCAAGATAAGTGCACAATAGAGAAACCTTTCCTTGGGATATATGGTGAATATACACCATGAAATGCATGGATATTTCACAATTAAAATAAGTGCAATTACATATTGTATAATAATTTCATGGAAATAAATAAATTGCATGGTACCTAGGGAAGAAAGTGACAATCACCATAGAAGAGAAAAAAATTGCAAGGACTATTCGAAAAGCACATAGAGCTCATAATATTTCAATTTTCAAGCAATCAAGGACCAATAAAGAAACACAGGGTTCATATCCTATATATCAGGGCCATTGGCTAGGGCATGGGGTCTAGACTCTTCCCTCATAATGCAGGTATCTGGAGTAGAGAATCTTGGATTTATCTTATATAATAGGGCGGGGTGAATAAGTATATAGTGCAAATTTCAAATTATTTCACTTCAATAAATTTTCACCCCTTAACAAATTTTCAGTTGAAACAGTAATATACGTAGTTGTGCACAAAAGTCCAAATAATAATAATATATGTATATCTATATATAATAAGAATTACTACATTAATGGGAGAAAACAATCTCCAAACATGAGCACCAACTCATTCTAGACGCCAACTTGATCCACAAGCAACAACTTGCTAATTACTGGCACCGACATATAAAGACTTTGATCTGCGAAAGCACTAACTTACTAAGTTTAGGCACCAACATGAATAGACATCAGTCTCATTGTGTAAGCTTTGAATTGTAGTAATCAAGCACCAACCCATGGAATACTGCGATATCCAATTGTTTCTTCAGCCACAAATGAATGCAAGCACCAACTCCCAAATGTGTTTACCAGCTCCTACTGGAAGGAGGCTCTAGCCCCCTAATTGTTTCATTAGCTGCCACTAGAAGGAGGCATCTACTCCCTAATTATTTTACTAGTTGCAACTGGAAGGAAGCTTCAACGCCGTCTTCCTAGTCCTGTCTTGCCTCCCTGAGAAGTTTTACTAGTACCTACTGGAAGGAAGCTCAAAATTCGTATTCCTTGTCCCTTCCTTCCTCCATGATAAGAAATAGACATGTATTAAACTAACTGAAATATGCACTCTACCTTATTCGCAAATTGCAACTGTTGTATCTCTTCTGATCTGTGTCTTTCCTCTGATTATCTGCGTCAAAACAATTAGTTGCCTTATTTGTGATGTGCAACAATATCTACGATTTATTCAAATTCTTTGTATTACACAATATTTAGATATCTACGAACATTGAGTCACTTCCACAATTTGTAATCTATGTTTCTCCATTGTTCAGTGTTTTGAACTCATTTACTTCTAGGACTATGTGGTCTGCATCATTTATTGAGTAAAACTTCACACATCCTAAATATGGGTATCCTTCTACTTTGCACTCTTCTTTCTATTCATCCTCTGTTGATTTGCACAACTTAGCTCTGTTGTGTATAATATTTTTCTACAATCAACGAGCCATTGATATCCCAAGAATTATGAAGCTTTCCCAAAAGATTATCTTCAACACATTTCACTCATCAAGCTTACTTCAACACATCCATATCTCGCTTAACTTCACTCTGTATGATTCAAAATATGTGTGCACCTGTGAGAATGTTTTCAACTTCGTGATGCCCTGACTTGTTTGCTTCTTGATCAAGTGTTTTTCTATGTTGGCATGTCACTCTTCGCAATTTGACTTTGTGGGGTTTAGTGAACATAAGCCATTGTCTTTGTGGGGTTTTCACACACAATTCTGTGTCTTTGACTTTCATATTCTTCTTCTAACTTTTTACATAAGTCCCATACCATAGTGGTATTTGAGCACATCCTTGTCTTTCATATTATTTTTCTAACTTCTTCTTCAAGGTTGTTATATGTGCACATATGACCCATGTAATAGTGAGATATTTACACTCGTTGGACTTAACATTTTTTTCTATGTATTTCTTCAAATTTGATTTGTGTGAGGAAGTATTCATGCACTTCATTCACTTTTGATATCAATGACAACACAATCCTTGTTGGTTTATTGGTGACAAAATGAGCCATAAAAGACAACACAAAGGTTCAACATTTTGTCCTTTGACATCAATGACCACACAAATGTTCAATAATCTTCCCATTTGGCATTGATGTCAACACCAAGTTATCATAAGCTCCCCCTCGAAATGAGTTTTTCCTTTGTGCGCAAATAACTCCCCTTGCAATTTTGCTTTTGATTCTTTTCTTTGTTATTTTACGCAGATCTATTTTCAATTGTTCATTTTCTCATTTTCTCATTTTCTTTCCTTATTTTTTATTCTCCCCCTTTGACATCAATGGAAAATGGATTCTTCTAGTCACTGAATCCCCCTGGATTCATGCTCATTACTTTCTCCATGTCTTACTTCTGGTGTAGAGACCGGTTGTAGTCCCTAAGTTGAGAATATATCCTAACTTGTATCAAATAATTTCAGTCTCTCATTTATTTGTGGGTGCTTGTTTTGTTTAAGTTCAACGTCAAAGTTCATGTTCAATGTCTAGGTATAAGTAGCAAAATACATAGGTATCTAGTGATAAATTTAAAGCATAAAATTTAAAGCATATGGTAGTAATATAACAACCTGTACATCTTTCTTTTCATACAACTTATATAAGAAAATTTGTAAATACTCAGTAAAGTACCTGTATGATAGTAGTTACTTTTGTAGCCATGCCCCAGTTGATTTTCCCTTGCATCTCCCTCAGCGTGGAAAACCGCCTTTAGAATAGTTATAGATCCTTCAAAAACTCAACCGACCAAAATTGATTTCCACCCTTCCAACTAGGAAAGTCTCGTCGACTTCCTAGCTCCAAGAACTAGGTTCTTGGACCCCCGAGCCCAAAACCTGAGTACAAGTCCAACTAGTTCAAATCCTTCCCTTCTGAACAAGAAATCTATGTCCTCTGCTATGTTTTCTTAATACCATGATCCCCTTCCAAATCCATCTAACTCCCTTTTTATCTCTCTCTGCTCTCCTTTCATCAACTCTTTACTACCTTGTCCCCTCAATATAGTCACGACCAACTTACTTATCCACTAAGTCAGGGTTCATTTACTTTTCCACCCAATCCAAATTCAATATAAAGCCATAGGCATTTAAGACTACCAAAAATAATATTTGTTTAATAATTTACCTATAAACTATTCATCATTATTTTTAACTCAACCGACATTATTTTCGACATCAACATTTACAAATTTATAATGTCTAATCAAAACTTAGTCAATATTTGTTTAGCAATTAAATACAATTCTTTTTAAGCTATAACTGTTATTTCCTTGTATAGTACCTCGTTCAATTGATAAACCTTCGTTATAATTAATTGTAATTAATACTTATTATTAATTTTTTTACTATATTCCAATTAATTATAATTAATCCTAATCAATAATTTTTTATTCCATTTATTAATTAATTACAATTAATAATGATTTATTCCACATTCTTAAATAATTATAATTAATCCTAATTATCATTCATGGAACTATTATCGCATTGAACAATTGGATCTTAATCATGATTTAAAACTTTTAATTAATATTTACTAATTGAGTTATTAATAATCTATTAATAGTAATCGACATCATTAATAGTCAATGAACATTTATTATTCAACATTAATTATTATTAAACCTTGATCATTATTCATTTTTTATTTAGCATGACATTCAACAATCATACAACGTAACTATAATTAAGTTAATATTCATTTAATGATGACTACAATCACTATTAAACGTTAATAACATTTGTTTGATAAATGTTAATCAAGTTAATTATCACCTTAGTAACACCAATTAGCATTCCTAATACATTTTTTTTTGTAAATAAAAAATTATATTACTTCATCCGAACTTCATTACAAGTATGATATGTCTCTTGACAGTCAAATTTACAGAGCTTCACAAAAAACCCTAGCTCTCTTCATATTCACCACTACCAAGTGTTCAGGTAGGTTCCCCATGCCCACAAAAACATGGCATAAACTACTACATCTAGCCTCCCCAAAAACACATATAATCCGACTGAACTAAGAGTCCTTACATATATCAACCGTAAATTGAAAGACAGATGCATAACATAAAAACTGAAATCAAAACCGCTCCTGGATAGCATTTCCCAGTCTGGAACATGTAGCAGTAGCCGTGGTAGGTGGATTTCCCAGATGGCTAGTCTTGGCCGGATTTCTCGTTGGCCTGTCACAGTGCTCCTTGTCACAACGATTCCCCGTCTCACTAGGTCTTGCAACCTCCTCCTGCATCGCACCCACTAGGCAGAAAGGTATGCCCAAATGGGCTACCATGACATCGATTTTCCTATGCATCAGGAAACAATCGCCATTATGCTCTTTCTAGGCCTTCACTGGCTCCTCATCACCTTCACGCTTGGCTTCCCTAGAAACTGAAGAGTGACCATCCAAACTTATATTCACCCAATAAATCATAAGCATTCGGTCATAAGCTGAAGCTCTTCCCACCGTGGTGCTTGGGTCGACAACCCAGTCGGCAACTTCCTTACAGAGATCCTCGGTAGGCATAAGTTTGACCTCCTCCCATAAGTTCCCAACCACCTTTTCAATTTCCATTTGAATGCTGAGAAGCACATGCTCCTTATAAAACTCCGTCACCTCCTGGGCTTATAACTGGACCCTCTAAGATCGACGCTTTTCCCCCTTCTTCCTTATGACTCCCTTCCCTTTCTTGTCTAGGGCATTGGAGGCTTCCTCTGAACCCATGTCACTTCTCAGGGAGTGTTTAGGAGCCATGTGTATGGAGCCAATGAGTCTGTCCTTTCATAGATCTTGAGGGGATACCCTAGTCCCAAGAAGTTGCACCTCAAAATGCACCAAGCATAACTCTAAACTAGAAATAACTAAGACCCTTCTACGAAGATAAATGAGGGGTGGTGGATCCTTTCCAAAATAAAATGAGGTGGGGGTCATCATGTCCCAAACTAACTTGTACTCTGCTCTCATTATTCCAATAATAACAACAACGCCCTTTGTACCAGTTCCTGCACCAGACATCCTTTCAGCATTTAAAACCTAATCTCTTCGCTGATACTTACCTTCCTTTCCTGTCCCATCGATCTTAATGCCGTATCTTGACACGATGTTGATGTCCTGGAATCATATGGAAAAGCCAATTAACCATGTGAAACCACGTGGCATAACTCTTGGTTGTCTTGGGATTGCTTTCGGACCCTGTCATCACCCTCATTTTTGTACTCCGGTCATTCCACATGTGGCCTTGCGTCATAGTCTTGCATGGCCACTCGTTGACATTGTTGGGCCCAAGCGTCCATGCAGAAGTCTTCCAACGTGCCGCTTCAGTACCTTGTACCGCCATCCACACTAGCATTGGATAAAAAATCAGCCCCCTTGTTGGCGTCACATCTGACGTGGCTAAAAGAAACCTCAGAGTGTTCAACAATCAGGGAGCAGAGGGTGTCTAGTCAGCTTTCCAAGTGCTAGCTGGATGAGATCTTCTCACTTCTCTGCCCATTCACAAGCCGCCTGACCATCTGAATTAGAATGTTGGTATCTCCTTTGATGATCGCGGAAAGCCAATCTTCCTTGACCAAACACTCGAATCCCTGGATCAGTCCCTCCAATTCGGCCGAATTATTGGTATCGATTCCAATGGAACCCATTTACATGGAAATGTTCCTTCCTGTGCAGTCACGACATACCTCCCCTTAACCAACGGGCCCAGGGTTACCTCAAGAGGCCCCATCAAAATTTAGCTTGAAGACCTGAAACTGTGGGGAGACCATGAATTCGGGCTTGATGGCTTCCAGACCTTCTCTCTTTGTCATAAACCATCCATATGTGATCAGTCCAAACCCTATATTTATGTGATATTACTTTCCTCTCTTGGGATGATCTTATCCTGGTCATGCCATTGCATGCTGCGAAACATGGATAGAAGGTTTTCTTTCAAGGTTTTCCAGACAACATCAGCTTCATTCCTTTTGTCCCGAAATATCCTTCCATTCCTTTCCTTCCATATGCACCACATTGCCATTCCCGAAAATACCTCCCACAAGGTATGAATGATTTGATTCTTGAAGGCTTTAGGGTGCAAATCCTTCAACGTTTGAGCTGGTCGACCTCTCCTCTTGTCGCTCCTTCTAAACCCCATAACACCTTTGTCCCATATGGTCGTTGCGAAGGGGGAACTATCTAGAAGGTGGCCCATGTTTTCCTCATCTTGAAGACATAGGAAGCACTAAGAAGTACCCTAGATCCCCCATCTTCGAAGGTTATCACTTGTGAGAATTCTACCTTTGACCACCAACCAAGTACATATATCCACCTTTGGCCATGAGTTAGAATCCCAGAGCTTCCTCCAAATCCCTTCCTCATCCACCTGGTTGCCTATCTTGATATTGTAAGCCTCCTTTATGTTGAATGAACCCCTCTCCATGTAGCCCCATCTTAATTAGTCCCCCCCCTGATCTAGATGAAATGAATTGGAAGTTCCTCCTCGAAGGAACTTCAATCATCATCATTGGTTAGGTCAAGCCTTACCTAAAAATTCCACTATCGCTGCCCTTCTAGATCCTAGTCCCCCCAGTATTGGCTCACCTTTTCCCTACCTTCCTCCATTCCTCTTTCTCGTATGCACCTCCATCTTGGATCTATCCCCAGTTTGGGGAGCTGGTTCCAGGAGTCCTCTTAGAACTTTGCACTCCCCCCATCCCTATCTTCCAGAAACAGTGCTCTTGCACAATACTCCACCCACTCACCGCTTTCATCCAATTAGGTCCTCATTGAGTCGAACTAGTTGATTTTTGGGCCTGTCTCGAGCGTATTTGATATGCCATAGCCTGGCCCAAGGTTCAATTGAGTAGTTGGACCACCTCCACTAGACTTTAGATCCTTGTATTTCAGCCATGATCTGACGGTCCCAGAGTCCCAATCTCCCCTGCTCCTTGGGTCAACAAATGCCTTGCCAACTAACCAGGGAGAATTTAGCCTTCACCTCTTGATTACCCCAAGGGAAATTCCTTTGCAGACTTCATATTTCCTGGAGTACCGATTTTATAGCCGAAAGGGCCGAGAAGAGGTAAATTGACATAACATCTAGAACTGCTTTCACAAGAACCATTCTTCTAGGTAAATTTAGAGGTCGAAGGACCCAACTAGATAGCCTCTATTTCATTATAACTGGGAGCTCCTGCCACGAGGATTTTTTCAACTTCCCCACCCCAAGGGGGACTCCAAGGTATTTTGAAGGCATCACCCCTCTAGAGAGCCCTAGGATCCAGATAATATTCCTCTTGACTGCGGGACCAGTATTCCTCTTGACTATGGGACCAGTATTCATGAAAAATACCTGGGATTTATTGGCATTGACTGCTAGACATGAGGCCTTAACAAAGAGGTTTAGGCTTCTTTTGAATCTTTTCACTTCTTGGATTGAAGGGTGCCCCATGAGCATGGTGTCATCTACAAATTGTTGGTGTGTTTTGGGGTCCATTCCCTCATGGAATTTGAGCCCCCGTAACTCCCCATTCCCTGATTGAGTTTGAATAAGGTGACTCAATCATTCTTCCATCAAAATGAAGAGAAAGAGTGACAGAGGATCACCTTGTCGAATACCTCGGGAGGGATGAAACACTTTAGTTGGGGATCCATTTAGGAGGATATTGAAGAAAGGGCTCGTAACCAAGCTCATGACCCACTCCACCCATTCAGGACCAAACCCAAAAGCCTCCAACATCTTGTCGATGTACTGTCAACTTAGTTTATCATAGGCCTTCGCTATGTCAAGCTTAACCAACATGCCTGGCCGCCGGGTGCTTTTCAGGGAGTGAATCACCTCATGCACTAGGATGACTCCATCCAGAATCTGCCTCCCTTCCACAAACCCTGATTGTTCCAGAATGATAATATTAGGGAGGAGAGGTTTCAGACGATGGTAACACCTTGGATATAATATTGTAAATCACATTGCATAGGGCTATTGGTTTAAACTTGTCAGGGCTGTCTGCTCCTACCTCCCTAGGAATTAAAGTAAAAAAAGTTGCATTGAATGCTTTGAGAACTTCCCTCTTACTCCTGGATTATTCAACAATCTCTAGAACCTACTCCTTAACTAAATCCTAGAAGTGGTGGAAGAAATTTGAGGTAAAGCCATCCAGACCCGAGGCTTTCCCCAGAGCCATATGGTGTATCACTTCCTCAACCTCCTGCATAACCATAGGTTTGATGAGCATTTCATTGTTTTCTCTTGTCACAGTCTTGGGGATTAGTCAGGTAATCCTAGCCATGGCTCTCCCTCTATCGCCCCCATCCTCGCTGAGGATATCAGAGAAATGCTAGGTGATCTCCTCCTTTATCTCCTTCCTGGTTTCCACCCGACCTCCATATGCTTTCCTGAGTTTGTGAATTCTTGAACTGTTTATGCTCCGAAGAACTAAAATATGGAAGAACATAGTGTTCCTCTCCCCCTCCTGTAGCCACTTTACCCTTGACTTTTGTTTCCAAAATATTCCTTCCTACCTTTCCCTGGCCTCTAGATGGCATAAAAGGTATTTTTATTTTACCTTCATGTCCTCATCCCATCCATATTCCATACCTTTCTTGTTGATAAGCTCAATCTCACTTATCAACAATTTTTTTATCTTCAAAAATATCCTCGAACTCCTCCCTATTCCACTTGCGGATTTTGGCCTTTAGGGCTTTAAGTTTTTATTGGAAGCGGTACATTGTAGTTCCCAGAGGGGGGAATAGCTCCTACCACCACTAGGTGATCAGCTCCTTAAAGTCCTAGTGTTCTATCCAAAATTGCTCAAATCTAAATAGATTGATCAGAATGACGTTCGACCAATCCTAATTGAGATAGATGGGCCAGTGGTATGAGCCTGTCGTTGGGATAATGTCAGCCATTATTAATCCAGTACCGTGCACAATATTTTTAGAAACCAGGAATCTATTGAGTTGAGAGGCTACCAGATGTCCCCCCCCCCCTCTTATTCTTCCATGTGAACCATCCATTACCCGTCTCCAAATCTACTATAGGACTGTGGGTCAAAAATGTTGAAATATTGTAACTTTGAAGAATATTCTATATGTATCTTTTGTGGTCCTCGATGGTCCTATAGGAAGAACCACTTGTATTATCTTGTACCCCGATGCTTCTAATCGGAAGAATTAATAAGAGTCATGAGGTTGTCCCCTCTAATTGTAAAGGTGGGTCATTAGCACCCCAGTGTGGTTACTTGAGCCTACATGTGTAACTCGAGCCTACATGACTGAATCGAGCCTACATGTCGGATGAGTTAATTGAAGTGAACGGATGAATATAAATAGAGGTGTAGCTCTCCACATTTGAGCACACACTCTCACTTGTGTAGTGCATTAGTGGAGAAGAGAAGTAGTTGGAGAAGGAGGAGGATCAGGATTTGATCTCCTTGCTGGTTTTATCTTTTATCTTTTTGGGGACATCTATATGGAGGAAGCTTTTGCTGGGTTTTTCCCAGGATAAATCTTTGTGTTCCTTTTGTATGGTTGTGCTTGTCTATCTTTTAGTGATCCTGTTTATATGGTTTTGTTATGAAAATGAAATGAAATACTCATGTCTTAGTTAAGCATATGAAAATTTAACATGGTATCAGAGCCACCCTGAAAGAAGACATTGTTCAGCTATAGAAGCTAGGGCTTCTTAGTTTTTGGTTCTCTCTCCACAATCGATCAGCAAAAGAAGGCTAGGTTGACTCTCCATTGAAGGGCGCATCTTTCTGTCGAAGCAGAATTTGATTCCAAGCATTTTCAGTTTTCGGTGCGGGAAATTAGGGCTTCTTGCAGAAGAGGAATTTTTGAGTGAGCCCAACATAGGATTTCTCTCCTCATCAAAATCGAAGTTTAGAGACCTGGATCAAGATTTTTTGTTGGGTGAAACTACGGGAAAGTCAAACCCTAGTTTGACCTCGAGCTAGAAAAACCCTAAATACTAAAACTGCTAAGTTTTTGGTACTTTGGTCCGAAGTTCAAAACCAGAAGATGAAACAGTGACACGTGGTAGGCCATACAACTTCGTTGTTCTGAACAGTCTTGTAATAGGTCACCTTGGGAAAAGGATCATAAATACAAATTGGTGAAACCAATTTTGATGAAACCTATGGTGTTGGATCAGGGAGATACGAGGTTACCTCAGTGCGAAATTTCAGACACAGAGGGGCAGCAATTGTGGAGATATCACAGAAACAGTGACATGCATTTCTGCAAAAGCTAAATCGTCTGATTTGAAAGATTGAGATTTCCAGAATCCAAGTACATCAGTCAACTCACCTCATTCAAGCACATCTCCTAGTAAGGTCAGTTTCTCATTCCACAAAATTTAAATTTTTTGTAATTCTCTAGCAAGATGACTTCAAGCACTAAGCTTGAAGACAAGCTAGAAGGCATAGAGAATTTTCGAGCATGGAAATACAGGATTGGTCTCATTCTCCAAGAGAATGATCTTGATAAGTATGTCAAAGAAGAAGTGTCAGAACTTGAAGAAGCTGAAGCCAAGGAGAAGCACATAAAGGATATGATTACGACACAAAGAATTATTGCTGACTCCATTAAGGATCACTTGATTCCTCAAGTGTCATCCAAGAAGACTCCAAAATAAATGTATGATGCCCTTTCCAGAATGTTTGAGGGAAGAAACATCAACAGGAAGATGAATCTAAGAGCTCAACTGAAGAGCATCAAAATGAGTCATGGAGAATCCATCCAAGACTACTTTTCAAGGGTTTCCCAGATCAAAGAGCAACTAGAAGCTATTGGAGATAATCTTGATGAAGATGAAATGGTCATGACTGCTCTCAATGGTCTCACTAGACCCTCAGAGTCTTTTATTCAGGTGATGTGTGCCAGAAAAGGAAGCATGAAGTTTGATATTGTATGGGAAGACTGCATTCAAGAGGAGACTGGAGTGGCAAATAGGGAAGCCTTACTAAAAGCAGATGATCAAGCCCTAGCCACTCACACTAAAAGGAGAAGAGGCCAATCAAACTTCAAGAGAAGAAATTTCAAGGAGTCTCATCCTCCCAGAAGAATCCAAAGGGTAAGAGAAAATCCTTCCTTTAAAGACTATTCTAATTTTGAATGTTTTCATTGTAACAAGATAGGACACATTGCCCGAAATTGTCCTAAAAAGGGGCAAGAATATAGAAAGAGGATCAACAACAACAAAAGGCACCATGCCCATCTAGCAGATGAAGAAGAAGAAGAAGAAGAAGAAGAAGAAGAAGAAGAAGAAGGTCCCCCAAGAAAACAAGCAAGAGAAGAAGATGCAGAAGAGTATGTGCTATTCTCTGCACTCTCTGGATCTGTAACTCCTGGAGAAGACACCTGGCTTATTGATAGTGGTGCTTCAAAGCACATGACGGGACAAAAGAAAACTCTGTCCAAACTTGAAGAAAAGATCTCTCCTCAGAAGGTATCCTTAGGAGATGACTATCAATATCCGATCAAAGGTGTTGGTGAAGCAAGCTACAAACTTGATTCAGGTAATCCCCTAAAAATGAAGGATGCATTATATGTACCTGGTCTAAAGAATAATTTACTTTCTATCTCAGCTTTAGATAAGAAAGGTTTCAGAGTTGCTTTCATAGATGGCCAAGTAGTCATGTGGCCTAAAGGAAAGAATATTGAAGATGCAATCATTATTGGTGAAGAAGAAGGAGGCTTGTATAAACTAAAGGGGCACTCAGAAACAACCCTAGTGCATGAATCCACTGACCCTAGTGAACTATGGCATAGAAGGCTTGCCCATATCAATTACAAGGCTCTACCTCATGTGAACAAAGTAGTGACGGGATTACCAGACATGAAGATCAAGCATGAAGGCATTTGCAAAGGATGTGCAAAGGGAAAGAACATCAAGAATCCATTTTTGAAAAGTGAAACAAAGACAAAAGGTACATTGGAATTGATTCATTCAGATGTATGTGGTCCAATGTCTTCTACATCTTTAAGTGGCTTTGAATATTATATCACATTTATTGATGACTTTTCGAAGAAAAACTTGGATATACTTCCTGAAAGCAAAGAGTGAAGTGTTTGAAAAATTCAAGGAGTTCAAAGCCTTGATAGAGAATCTCTCAGATAAGAAAATAAAGACACTCCGATCGGAAAATGGTGGAGAGTATACCTCAAAAGAGTTTGAAGCCTTTTGCAAAGAATCTGGAATCAAAAGGGAACTAACCACTCCCTACAATCCTCAACAGAATGGGGTTGCGGAAAGAAAGAACAGAACCATCATGGAGGCAGTAAAGACAATGATTTATGATCAAGATATTCCAATGCATCTATGGGCAGAAGTGGCAAGAACAGCTGTGTATGTACAGAATAGAATATCCCATAGTGCTCTTGGGTTGAAGACTCCAGAAGAGGTATTCACAGGAAAGAAGCCTGAGGTAAATCATCTCAAGATATTTGGTTTTCCAGTATATATTCATATACCAAAAGAGAAAAGAACCAAATTAGATCCATCCAGAAAGAAGGGGATATTTGTTGGATACTGTGAGGTATCCAAAGCATTCAGAATATACATTCCTAGATTCCATCACATGGAAATCAGTTGAGATGTGACATTTGATGAAGAGGCAGCCCTCAAGAGATCTAGGAAATGCCAACATGAAGAAGTGTATGAAGAAGAGACATCTCCCGGAAATAAAGAATCTACATGTCTCCCTGAAGATGAAGCTCCTGAAGAACATGACATAGCAGAACCTCAAGAACCTCCCATAATGGAAATAACAAGAAAGAGAAAGCCTGCTTGGACAAGAGAAATTATATGAGAAGCAGAAAGGTATGGAGCCCCTGAAGGCTCCACAAGGGAAAGAAAGAAACCTAAGACCTTCTCCAACTATGTAGCCTTGATGTGTGATCTTGTAGATCAAGAACCTACAAACTTTGAAGAAGCGGTCCAGAAGAAAGAATGGGTAGAAGCAATGACTGAAGAATATCAATCAATAATTAAGAATGATGTATGGGATATAGTTCGCAGACTAGAAGGAAAGAGTATAGTATCCTCCAAATGGATATACAAAGTAAAGCATGCGGCTGACGGAAGTATCGAGAAATATAAAGTAAGATTTGTAGCCAGAGGTTTCTCTCAGAAAGAAGGAATTGATTATGAAGAGGCATTTGCCCCAGTAGCATGGTATACTTCGATTAGAACTATCATGGCACTTGCATCCATGATGAAGTGGGATTTACACCAGATGGATGTGAAAACAGCTTTCCTAAATGGAGTGATCGACGAAGAAGTATACTTAGAACAACCTCAAGGATTTGAAGTTGAAGATAGACATACAGACATATGCAGGTTGAAGAAGGCATTATATGGTCTTAAACAAGCTTCTCGAGCTTGGTATGAAAGAATAGATGGTTTCTTGTCGAGCATGGGATTTACCAAAAGTAAAGCTGATCCTAACCTTTACCTAAAGGTTGTAAAAGGTGAGCCTGTCATCTTGTTACTACATGTGGATGATTTATTCTTGACAGGGAATGAGAAACAAATTAAGGAAAGCAAGAAGAAACTAGCAGAAGAATTTGAGATGAAAGACCTTGGGTTAATGCACTATTTCCTAGGTTTGGAAGTATGGCAAATTTCAGAAGGAATCTTTCTCAACCAGGGAAAGTATGCAGTAGAGATATTGAAAAGATTCAATATGTTGGAATGCAAAGCCTTGGCCACCCCCATGGATTCCAACCTAAATTTTTTAACTGATGACTCATCAGAGTTAGTGGATGTGACTCTCTACAGATAGATCATTGGGTCATTGATGTACTTAACAAATACCAGACCAGACATTTATTTTGCTGTGAACACTTTAAGTCAATATCTAGTTCAACCTAGACGGGTTCACTTGGTAGCCACCAAACATGTGATGAGATATTTGAAAGGGACTATAGACTTTGGGCTATACTATGATAATAGCCATGAGTACAGATTATATGGATATACAGATGCAGATTGGGCTAGAAGTATCTTAGACAGAAAAAGCACATCAGGCGGTTGTTATAGTCTGGGATCTGCTATGATTTCATGGTTTAGCAGAAAGCAATCGAGTGTTTCTCTAAGCACTGCCAAAGCAGAATATATAGCAGCTTGCTCTGCTAGTTGTGAAGCCATATGGCTTCGGAAGTTGCTGTAAGGATTATTCAATCTAGAGTTGGACACTACCGTAATTCTATGTGACAACCAAAGTTGTATAAAGATGACAGAGAACCCTTTGTTCAACGACAGATCAAAGCACATAGAAATTAGGTATTTCTACATTCGAGACATGATGCATAAAGGAGCCATAAAGCTCCAGTATGTGAGTACTGATGACAGGTTGCTGATGTGTTGACGAAACCTTTGTCCCGAGTGAAGTTCGAATACTTTCGAGACAAGCTTGGTGTGGTTCGAAAGGGGGAGTAATGATATTGCAGTGGGATTGTATCATCCCTGGGCACTTGCCCAAAAGTGACCCAGATACCTCGGTCTTCGAGATTGAAGAGGGATTGTATCATCCCGAGACATATGTCCAGAAGTGATCCGGTGATTTCGGTCATCGAGAATGTGGTAGGATTGTATCATCCTTGAACTTCGGTTCAGAACAGATCCGGTGAACTTCGGTTCAGAACAGATCCGGTGAATTTTGGTCATCGATAAGGTGGTAGGATTGTATCATCCTTGGACTTTGGTTCAGAACGGATCCGGTGAACTTCGGTCATCAAGAAGGTGGTAGGATTGTATCATCCTTGAACTTCGGTTCAGAACGGATACGGTGACTTCGGTACTCGAGAACATGTGTTGATCCCGTAATTCCTAGAGGAAGGATTGTCTGAGTTCCACAACTGTGTTGATCCCGTAATTCTGAAAGGAAGGATCATTAGTAACTCCGTAAAGACCTAAATCCCGTAATTCCGAAAGGAAGGATCATTGACTTGATCTCGTAATTCAAATAGGAAGGATTATCTGAGTTCCACAGATGTGTTGATACCGTAATTCCAAATGGAAGGATTGTTAGCAACTCCGTAAAGACCTAAATCCTGTAATTCTGAAAGGAAGGATCATTGGTAGCTCCATAAAGACTGTTAATGAAATTGTCATTGATGTCAACATGGTCTCTAGCATGTGGTGGTTGCCCTTGGCTTGAAGTGGAAGCCCTTGTATTGATAGAATCAATGAAAGAGCCCTTGAAGATGCCTTAATGAAGAACCTTGAAAATGACTTCAAAGGTTGGCCCAAAAATAGAATGTCGGCCCAGAAATAAAATATTTTTTAAGTTGGCTCAGTCAAACACAAAGTCAGCTCAGTCAAAGTTTTATTAAAAATAAAAAATATATTATATGTCGTCTCAGCAAAATATGGGTGAAAATTTAGTATTTATACCCCATCAAATCCTCATTTTTTAGGTGTAAAATTCATGGAGCTCTGAGGAAATTTTCACTGGATTGAGGCAGACAGGTTGAGGAAATTCGTGGGCAGCAGAGGAAGAAAAAAAATGCAGTCACAATATTTTTTTTAAACCCGAGATTTGATGATTGTTTGAGTGTTCAGACTGAGACATAAATTCGCTGGTTTGTGACTGATATTTTCATGGGTATAGCAGTAGCAGAGAAGGAATTTTTTTGTTGTTGTTTTGTTTTCACAATAGCAGCAATAAAATTGAGCCCTAACTCGTGGATGTCAGTTATGAACAGTTCGCAGGCAGCAGAGAGTTGTTTTTTCAACAGTCTCCTTTTGGGGCAGCAAATTTGTCTTTGTCTTGACAAGGTTTTACAGTAACCAAAGAATGTGATATGGAGAAGAGAACTCGCTGAGACTGAGACATCTCACTGGTTTAGAAATGTTCAAACAGTAGCAACAATACAATGATGGACTGTTGACCCAATTTTTTTTTAATGGTTTAAAGGATGTCTTTTTGTATTTTTTTTTGGAGTTATGAAGCTTAGATGAGGGACTAACAGACCTGGATTTGCAGCAGCACTGTTTGTATCTTTTACCAAGTCAAATAGTGATAAAAAGACCCGAAGTTTACAGCAGACCTCTCTTTTGCAGAGTTTACAGATCTCATGTTTTGACAGCCCAGTTAGGGCACGTACAGTTCACCTCAGCTTGCGCTGACACCAGCATCTTGAGTATTATTCTTTACAGCAGAATGATATTCCTTCTTGGGTTAATGGTCATTCCAAGTTCTACCATCATCTTGATACCCTAAGGAAACTCGTGGATGACTGAGGCTGCACCAAGGAGCAGCAGAACACAAACACTTGGGATTTTTGATCCATGAAAGGTGAAGTAAATTGATTAAAGTTTGTGGAGTGGATTTACAATACAAATCCATCATCCAAAGTGGCATCGTTAGTGTGAGTCACAAACAGTCCAAATCTGCTACAAGGTTACATGCAAGGTTATCTCCAAGGTCGAGGTCTAAAGCTTGAAGTATGTGATAACATGCATAGATAAAGGTATGTACAACAAAATTTTAAGCTCAGAAATTGACCAGCAGCAGAGGATTTACACAGTCACGAGTTTGGCCTTGCAAGTGAGATGAAGTTTACACAATAATATGTTCATATATGCTCAGAGATTATTGATTGAGGTAAACAAGTGATGATGTATGTGTACAACACTCCACTCACTGCCTACCTTATGATGATGTCTAACCAGCACACAGTCAAGCAGTGACATATAGCATGATGATGATGTGATACATGCATGATGCACTCCTATACTGTTGAAGTGAAGAGGTATGTATGAACATTCGTAGTATATGTACATAAAATGGTATGTACAGTGGTATTAGTGTGTAAGTATAGGTGCAAGCTGAAGTATGTAGTTGTGACATATGGTACTCTATGAATTGATACACCATGATATGATGATGCCTTTCCATATACTATGATATACACACAGTCAACAAAGGTTGTTGATGAAATTGATTGTGATGATGTCTTGATGGTGTTATGATGATAATTACGTACACAGTGACATGCTTGAAATAGCGACAGTCACAGTGACGTTTTGGCAGTCAAACATTGACCTCACTTTGAGTGCCATGATGTTGATGTTGCATAGTGAAGACTATGATGTATACTTGATGACAGTGACACATTGAAGTGGATAGTTGTTGGTATTGATTTAGGGTTCCACCTCAGCATATACACAGACCAAGTGTCAATGAGACAGATGTGTTGCTTGACAGGAAGTTGACAGCCCCAAGTTGTATTACAGCCCTAGGATGACAGTCCTTGGTTTACACAGTGAACCAATTAACATGCAATGACATGACAAAACAACGACTTGACTATAAACAAGTTGATGAGAGATGACCAAGTGATATGCTTGACTGGGAATGGTTGAGAGTGATGTATGCATAACTGGTTGACAGTGACACCTACAGCATAAGATATGACAAGCTGACAACAAATTTCATGGCAGCAGTAGACTTGACATGTTGATTGATTTGATGATGTGACAGAGATCTCTTGTGTATGATGACATACAGTGAGAAAGTGTTTGAACAGTGATTTGGACAGTTGAGTATGACTGAAGTAGCAAAGTGATAGAAACAAGTAGACCTTAGGTGATTTGGCCTGAAGTGGCATTAATAAGTGGTATATATATACTTAATGATGCAAACTTAGTGATACTTAATGATCCTATGATGATGCCCTAGTTCCAATAGTGACTTGCATTGTGATGAAAACAACAATGATGTTGATTACGAATTGCCAGGACGGAATGCTTTGGGACACAGACATTGTGAAGATTCTGAATTACTGATATCATTTCTGAATGCTTTGTATAAGGTGTTATGCACAGGCATGATGAATCAATATTGACGGCTGCAAATAAACATTGATGGGTATGCTACTGACTTGATGACTCAGCAGTGTATTGAGGAGCTGTGATTGATGGTTGATGTGCACAGATGTTTGAGCAGAGATGGAGAATATGACAAGTAGCAGAGATGATGAGCCAAGATGATGAGCAGCATTGACAAGTAGAAAATATAAGCAGAGATTAATGAGCAGCAGTGAGCAGTGGTACAACAGAGTTGATGTGATGAGCAGAGAAGATGAGCAGCTTTGATGTGTCAGAGATTTCTTGATGCTAACACGAGTATACTGTATTGTAAATGCAATCTTGTCTTGCTTTTGAGGTTAGGATACCTCAAAACCTTCTTAGCAGGGTCTAAGAAAACCAGGCAGGGTCCTGGATGCAGAGTAGGTGCTCTATGTATCAGTAGGTGCTGATTTTGCCTAACGGTTGTAGCCGAACCAAACTAATATAAAAAGATTACAAATTTATATGGTGTGGTGTTCTTCTGTGTTATGGTTCTTGATGAGTTAAATGCTATGATATGTGAATGATGAAGTTTATGAAATGATTATGAGATTGGTAGAATAATGAAATGATGAATTGGTAGTTAAGTGTAACAGGTCAAGAAAAATTGTAAAAATTGCTTTACACTGATTCACCCCCCCTCTCAGTGTCTACAAAGACTTGATCCCGTAATTCCAACAGGAAGGATTGTCTGAGTTCCACAGATGTGTTGATCCCTTAATTCCAATAGGAAGGATTGTCTGAGTTCCACAAATGTGTTGATCCTGTAATTCTGAAAGGAAGGATCGTTAGCAACTCCGTAAAGACCTAAATCCCGTAATTCTGAAAGGAGGGATCGTTAGTAGCTCCGTAATGACTTGATCCCATAATTCTGAAAGGAAGGATCGTCTGAGCTCCACAGATATGTTGATACCGTAATTCCGAAAGGAAGGATCGTTAGTAATTCCGTAAAGACCTAAATCTCGTAATTCCGACAGGAAGGATTGTATAAGTACCACAGATATATTGATCCTGTAATTCCGAAAGGAAGGATCATGTTGATGTTTTGATGATGATGATGTTGATGTTTTGATGATGTTGATGTTTTGATGATAATGATGTTTTGGTGATGATGATATTTTCATGATGATGTTTCTGATCAAAAGATCAGAGTATGATGATGATGTTGTTGATGATCAAAAGGTCAAAGTGCTGAAGATGATGTTGCTGATTGAAAGGTCAAAGTGCTGAAGATGATGTTGCTGATCGAAAGGTTAAGGCGCCGAAGAT
>LPNX010523266.1:241172-267851 GCA_001517045.1 Pseudotsuga menziesii | reverse complement strand
TGTTGATCGAAGCAGTCAAAGTATTAATGATGATGAAGACTGAATATTGAAGATGAAGACTACATAATGTTGAAAAGATTCCAATGATTTATAGATGTATTACCTTGATGATGTTGATGATGTCCTCTATCTCTCTCCTACTATTGTTGTTGTTGATGTTGTTGTAGAATACCCTTCTCGTTAAGGTGGAGTGTTGAAATATTGTAACTTCGAAGAATATTCTATATGTATCTTTTGTGGTTCCCGATGGTCCTACCGGAAGAACCACTTGTATTAACTTGTACCCCGATGCTTCTAATCGGAAGAAATAATAAGAGTCATGAGGTTGTCCCCTCTAATTGTAAAGGTGGGTCATTAGCACCCCAGTGTGGTTACTTGAGCCTACATGTGTAACTCAAGCCTACATGATTAACTCGAGCCTACATGTCGGATGATTTAATTGAAGTGAACGGATGAATATAAATAGAGGTGTAGCTCTCCTCATTTGAGCACACACTCTCACTTGTGTAGTGCATTAGTGGAGAAGAGAAGTAGTTGGAGAAGGAGGAGGATCAGGATTTGATCTCCTTACTGGTTTTATCTTTTATCTTTTTGGGGACATCTATATTGAGGAAGCTTTTGCCGGGTTTTTCCCTTTAGGGTTTTCCCAGGATAAATCTTTGTGTTCCTTTTGTATGGTTGTGATTGTCTATCTTTCAGTGATCCTGTTTATATGCTTTTGTTATGAAAATGAAATGAAATACTGATGTCTTAGTTAAGCATATGAAAATTTAACAAAAAAGTTGCAGAATTCCTCTTGATACTTGTCCTGGGACCATCTGCACCCCTTCTTCTTCCATAGGTTGGGAATGTGTTAAAATCCCATCCTATTACCCAATTTCCTGCCTCGGTTAGGCCCTCGGACTAGTTTAAGAAATCCAGAAAATCCTGTTTATGGGGGAAACCACTAGGCCCATAAACATTCATCAGGGAGCCCTTAACTTCTAAATGCAGAAGGTGGAAATTCTCCATAAGCAAGAACTTGTTAGCTCACCATTCTGAAAGATCCACCACTCTAGGCAGCCAGAGGACCGTAATCCCACCAACCTATCCAACAACATCAAGGGACATTATGCGACTACCTTTCCAAATATTCTCCTTGATTTTTTCCAACCCCTTAGTACTGCATTTTGTTTCTTGAAGGAAATTAATACCTGGTCTCTCTTGCTTGATCTTCCTATTTAGAGTCATCCACTTTCTAGGGTGATTTCACCCTCTTATATTCCAAGATATAAGCTTCATTGACAAACATTTTTTACTTCAGAAAAGGCCGCCCTAATTGTGGGATACTAACCTAACTCAATGTGTCTTACACCTACCACCGCAATGTGTTTCTTGTTTGTTTTTATTCCCCTTCGTAGCTCCTCTTCTGGGGATTTCCTCTTACTTCCTTTTTGCGGATCTGGATCAATTCCGAAGTTCTGGTGTGCTTGCGTTCTGATAATTGCCTCTTGAAGAAGCTCTATCTATTGCTGGGAAACATAACCCTGTCCCATCTTTCCACATTTTGCCTCAATTGCATATAGATCCAACTCCCCCAGCTCCATTTATTCTAACTCGTCCTCCTCGTTTACTTCCATCGAGGTCTGTTGCTCTCCCTCTCCCACTGCTTCCTTGGTATTTGCATCCTGCTGCCCCGATTCACCCTTTTCCTCAGAAGTACCCCCTTCAACCATCTCCACTGCTAGAACCTCAAAGGGATTATTTGAACTAGGGATTTTTGCCGTGGGGTCCTTCCTTGTCTTTGAGGGCCTTCCTCCTCTGCTCCTTCGCCTGTTCTTGACTTGAGTAAGCCTTTCCCCATCGAATTCGCCTCCGTGATGATGGTTGGGGCCGATCGTTGGTTAAGAAACCTTTGGACAGTCCCTCCCCAGGTGCCCATATTCACGACAGTGCCTACAACAAAAGGGCAATTTCTCATAATCGATGGGTTGGATTCATTCCTGATCCTACCAATTCAGGCTGATTTCCTCTAGGAGTTCTTTTGACAGGTCCAAATAAGCATAGATGCAGTCAAAAGCTATGTATATATGGATTGTAGTTTGCTTAGCCACCTTCATAAATTCCCCTATGGTATTACTGATGTCCTTTAGGGTCTCTAGATTCCAATACTCACTGGACAACGAGAAAAGACGGATCCAGACTGGTGCAACAATCACATCTTTAGTTTCTGGGTTAAATTGCTCCTTCCAATGTTGGAGGTATAACCCAACAGAAAAGAAGAAACATGGGCCTCCCTTCAGGATTCTATCCCTATCTTCTTGGTTGAGAAATATGATCATGAAGAAACCCTTGGATCCGAGCTGCAAATCGTAATGTCCTTTAGGGTTCCATACATTCTTGATCCATTGAACCATATCCCTCTCCTTGGGACAAATCCCCACAAATTTCCCAATAAGGGTCGTCTCCTTCCATAACTCAATCTTGCCTCTCACCATCTGGGATCTTATCTGGATAACGGGGATAGACAGTGCCTTTAGAAGACACCCACCTGGGCTTGACCTTCTACCCTTCCCTTCTCCATCCTTCCTCTCGTTTGTGTTCCTCGCTTCCCCGCCATCAGGCACATGGCTCCATGGATCTGGATCCTCGATGATCCAAAACCGGGGGATCGACAGCCCCCCCGGATCACTTCCTGTGCTCAGACCTGCACAACCATGCCCTAACTCACCGTCTCAGACTATTCCGACAATCGCGGAGCCAAACAAACCTCTTCTGGATATTCTTAATACGTATTAAATATTAATAGATCAAATTAATATTATTACACCATTATCATTGATAAACCAAGATATTGAGCTAATTAAGATCATTAATACTTATTTAGCATTCAGTAACCAAGCACTTCAATCAATAATTAAGTTAACAATAATCTTATTGACATTATTAATAATCGGTAACATTCTTTCACCTTTATTGACCATGTTTAATAATTAAACCTAATCACAATTAATTAACCATTAATTTATACTCTTGACGTAACAACATCATTTCATAACTAAGATAGGCAATATTATTTATAATGTAACCATTCACAACCGCATGTTTCAGGGCCGTATTTTGACAGTGTATTAGATAATTCATACAATATATGTAGATGATTTATGTAAGCATAACTAATGCTTGCATATCACGTGTAGGTATACTAGTAGCACTCAACAACACATCGCAAATAATTACACAAGTTGCTATCTGCTGACACATACTTTAACATGATTTTGCAATGTCTATTCACTAACTCATATCATAATAAACCATGACACCAACATAATATACTGAAACACAAAACAAGAATCAAGCAAAGGGTTTTGACACACGATTAATTTGTTTCCCTTCTAAAACTTCCACAACATTCCTATCTACCTACTTCATTATATATAATTCACAACTAACTTCCACATCATATCCTTCCTCTATTGGACTACCCTGGAGCGTCAACTACATGACTTAGCTCTAGTTAGAACGCGTAAACAGAAATGTCAACTCCATCGACCAAGATTCCCTAGAAGGCACCCATTATTCATCATCACACACCTTGCGGAGTGTATCGTAGCACAATCGTCCCATGACTCTGAGCTTCAGAGATAAACAGTGGGTAATGCCTCCACTCTCGTAATCGAACAAGGGAATATGTCTACAACGACATAGTGACTGCGTTGCGACCGTTGTACTCAGGTTTTGTAATCAAATAACCAATTTGGGCGGTTGAGTTTCTTGAAACTCCACACCTTCCCACACATCATGATAATAACAATAATCATACATAATAATAACAATTCATTCTCATACCTTATCCCTTTTGGAAAGCATACCATCTAGGTACCTCCATTTTGTAGGGCTCATCTATCCCTTAGCTCTTCTAGACCTGTCAGTTAGTCTCATAACAAAATGTCGTGCAATATCGTGGAATCATCGATATGTATACATATTTCGTTAATACTTAACAACAATGTAATACTTTTGTACCATGCATCTGGCATCATAATCATTTATTCAACACATAACTTTAAATCATTATCCACGTACCATCATCTATTAAATTTTCATGCTAGAGACATAATCAAAACATGAACATAATTCATAATATTAACATCACACACACACACACACACATATTCCACAAAATAATAAATCCATATGTCCACAGTGTCATCAAACTGTTGAAGTTCTATAATAATAAGAAAATACAAACAAGTAATGATAGTTTGGGTAATAAGGTCAAAATGAGGTATTACATATGGGGTGCTAGGTCGCAGATAATCTGTTTTTGCGTTAGGCATATCATACTTTATCATGTTGCCTTGTCACAGATTATTGTGGAGTTGAAACTATTCCTAGTTTCCCTCTCAGACACTCGGAAGTGGCTTTGTGAAAATGTCTACGATTTGTTCCTTTGTATCCACATATTCCAATTTGACTATATTTTCAGCAACCCATTCTCTTACAAAATGATATTTTATGGCAATGTGTTTGGTTTTAGAATGCATTACAGGATTTTTGAGATATCGATAGCACTTGTGTTGTCACCGAATATTGATATAGGCTGGTCATATTCTACTTGAACATATTTTATATTTTGCTTCATCCATAGGACTTGTGCACAACATGCTATTGCGACAATGTATTTTGGTTCTGCTATGGATAGAGACACCGAGGACTATTTCTTACTTAGCCAGGAAACTAAACACTTTCCTAAGAAGATAGTTGCTCTGCTTGTTCTCTTTTTATCGTCAATGTTTCCTACCTAGTCTGCATCTGTGTATGCTTCCAATGTCAGGTTGTCACTAGATGGATACCATAACCCAATATATAGGGTTCCTTTTATATATTTGAAAAATCTCTTTACTGCTTAGACATGAGTTTCTTTGGGTGTAGATTGAAATCTCGTGACTAGCACTACAACTTGCATTATATATGGTCTTGAGGTTGTCACATATAAGAAACTTCCAATCATTGACCGATAGAGATTTTTTCTTACTTAATTGCTTCATCTTCTTTGCTCAACTTGCATCCGGTAATCATGGGAGTACATATCGGTTTGCAATCTTCCATGTTGAATCTTTTCAGCATTTCCTTCACATACTTAATTTGAGACATGAATATGCCATTCTTCAATTGAGATATTTGTGGTCCTAAGAAAAATGATAGTTCTCAGAGCATGGACATTTCAAATTCTTTTTGCATGTTTAGAACAAACTTTTGACTGAGGTTGTCATTAATGCTCCTAAAAATAATGTCATCTACATAAACCTCAATTATAGTAATGTTTCCATCATCAACCTTTATGTACAAATTATTGTTTGCATGACCCTTTTTAAATCCTTGTTGCCACAGATATCTATCTAACCTTGAATACCATGATCTCGGTGCTTGTTTTAGTTCATATAACGCCTTTTTCAATTTGCAAACATAATTTTTATTGTCCGAGAGAGAGAACTCTTCTGGTTGTTCTATGTATACTTCTTCTTATAGTTCTCCATTTAGGAAGGTTGGTTTGATGTCCATTTGATACACTGTGATGTTCTTGGAGCAAACATAGGCCATAAACATTTGGATTACTTCCATTCTTGCCACTGGAGAAAATTTTTCCTTGAAGTATATTCCTTCAACTTGCACATAACCCTAGGATACTAACGTTGCTTTGTTTATGACTACTTGTCCTTCCTCGTTTAGTTCATTTCTAAAAACCCATTTTGTTCCTACAATTTTTTTTGTCTTTGGGTCTTGGAACAAGTTCCCAAGTATGATTCTTCTCAATGTGATTCAATTCTTCTTCCATGGCTTTGATCTAATGTTCATCAGTTTTGGCTTCATTGAAACAATTTGGTTCTATCTATGACATCAGGAAGAGATGCACTTGTTCAACACCATTGGTTAAGTATATTCTTGTTGTTCCTATGCCAACATTTTTGTCTCCTATAATCGAAATGATTCTTTTGAATGAACCTGGGTGGGTTCTTCTATCAGGTTGGATTTCTCAGCTTTCTTCCTCTGTTTCTTGAAGCAAGTTATCTTGTTGTCCTATTATCCTTTCTTCATCTTGCGAAACTTCTAAATTTAGATATAGGTTGATCACCATCATCATCTATTTTTCTTTATTTGAATTCTTCATCTATTCTTACATATGGGATTTCTATCATCTTATTCAATCTTAGATTGTAACATTTATATTCTTTGCTTCTAGTTGCATACCTAAGAAATATTCCTTCATTAGATCTTAAATCAAACTTTCCAAGATTCTTGGCATTTCTTCTACTGTCATTTACTACCGAATATCCAAAAATGTTTCACAATAGTCAATCTTCCTTTACAGAGTTCATATGGAATCATATTGCCGCCAGCTTTGATTTTCCCTCTGTTTAAAATATGAATGACAATATAGATATATTGTGTCCATAAAGTATCAGATAGTTTGGAGTCATTTAACATGGTCCTAGCCATTTCTTGCACTACTATATTTTTCCTTTCAGCTACTCCATTCTACTATGGGGATCTGGACGTTGAGAAATGTCTTCCGATCGCATGTCTTTCACATAAATCCTTAAACTCATTTGGGGTGTATTCTTCACTACTATCCGATCTTAAACATTTGCTTTTCATATCACTTTTGTTTTTTACCACTTCCTTAAATATTTTAAAGCACTCAAAGGTTTTTGATTTTTTTTAGAGAAATAAAACCCATGTCGTTCGAGTGAATTCATATATGAAGAGCAAAAAATAAGATTCACCATTCACTCCTTTGGTTCTTGTGGGTCCACATAGGTCTGTGTGAACTAGTTCCAATGGTTTTGTTGTAGTGTATTCCTTTGTCTTAAAGCTCGGTTTTCGTTTGATTTACATGTTGATAATGTTTATAGATAGATTGTATGGGATTTGTAATCATTGGGATATTTCTCATAGCTTGTTTGTTACTAATCTTGACTAGGTTGTCGAAGTTTATATGACCCATCCATCTGTTCCAAATCTAACTTTCATCTACTTGCCCCATACAACATTTTTCTTGCGGCGGGGATACTATGGGGTCATAAATGGTAGTGTTGTTGTTTGAAGGCCCGTTGAGCTAGTTGCCTTTGCTGCGCTCCACCCAATAGGAGCCTCCTCATAAGTTGTCGCCATCATTCGCTGGAATGGGGCTCCGCTCCTTACTTCAATATTTGGCTATGAAAATATGTCTATAGTATGTGAAAACATATACATGCAAGCTACTATATTTTCTTGTATGGCCCCAACCCAACAACATGGCATATTGGACAATTCTTATTAACCTGGCTTCTTCGCTGGTGGTAGCTCAACACTTGCTTGAACGGAGTAGTTACTTAGGCTAAAGCTGACACGCTTAACTCTAGGGCTTGTATGTATAGGCTGCTAGTACGACTTTTAATTCTGCTATTGTAAATTCAGGCCAGTAGTATAAAAGTCTTAAAGGCTTTTAGTACAGTTTGTAACTATGCTTTGAACTATTTCTTTTGATTTGAATGGAGACAGACTTCACCGTACCGTGAACTATACCCCATCCGTAGTAGGGTAAGTTTCTAAGACTAAGGTTTAACTCTATATAGCTAGTAGTGCAAGTGTCCATAAACTTCTAAGGAAACTAGAGCAGCAAATACTAGAGCTGCTGCTAGTCTAAATAAAGGAGAGCTAATTTACATATGGACTAAGGCTTAAGACACTTATTGGACACGTGTATGGTTCATCAATAGTAGTTGTAAATACCTGTTGAGCTAGCTGCCTCTGCTGCCATGGCTCTATCCAATGGAATGTGTTTTATTAAGCCTTTATTTTTTTGGATCTTTTTTTATATTTTTGGATGTAATTGTGGCATAGAACAAAGATCTACCTGGCATTGACACTGGACAATGGATGGAAACAACTATAGCTTCTTCGCTGGAGCTCAGGAATAAGGGGAATAAAACCAGTGTAATTAGATTAAAATCTATCTGGGGGACGTATAAATGTGATATTTTATATTAATCGGTTTTAATTGGTAGTTTCTATATATTAGAAATAGATTGGTCTCCTAAGCTTTCTCCATAGGGTATGTTCAATTTCCATAGAGATCTTCAGTTTGAGTAGGTGCAACAACCCACTTCTCCATGCATGAGTGCAACAAACAATTTGAAGTTTTCAAATGTGTTCCTAGCAAATAAAAGGTAGTATCTGTCCATGTAGTTCCTAAAGAAATGGATACTTTTCTATTTATATATGTCACTTCCAATGCGAGGTATAATCTAAAGCCCCATGGTTTCCTATCCTAAAACTCATACCTACAGCCTCCCTCCTTACCCCTGATACCTCGATATTTTATACCTCTTCCCTCATCCATTCTCAGCCTACAGCCTTGGGACCCTCAAAACCTACCCTATGCTCTCGATCCTTTAGGGTAATGGATGATCCAAGTGGTTTGACCGGTACCAAGGTGAGTAGGTTGAGAGAATAGAAACCTATTCTTTCAAATGAAAGATAGAATCTATCTATTATATAGATATCTTAAATATATATATAGTAGATTGCAGTATTATCCCTGATAGAATCAATCAAGTAGACTAATTAAATAATACTTTCAAAGTCAATTCAAGTAAGTTATGCTAATAATTTGAAAAGAGTAAAGTTAGTTCGGTGAGCAGTTCTAGGCCCTGGTGGTGGGCAGGATCCTGCCTACCCCTGGAAAGAAATCAGCCGTAACAAAAGAAACGGAAGTCTCGGGAGGCGGAAAGGGAAACGGTTACATCGTGAATGGAGGGAGGCATAGGTGGGAATACTTACTGAAGGAGGAATTTCAGGGAATAAAGGCAAGTGCCTGTATAGCCTGAGAAGAGCTCTTAATGTCACTAGCGGAGTGAATATGGTCCTGAGTTAAGTTTTTATAGGACGAAATCTCCGCCTGTAGAGTGAGTTTAAAGGGGTAAGAATAAGCCTTAAGTCAGTGCTAAGTTAGAGGTCTGGCTGCCTGTCATTATAGTGGCAAGAGGGGGATAAGGCGCTACTGTATGCATTTGTTATAGGGTGCATTGGTACATGGGGTAGATTATTGCCGTAGCAATAAGGCATAACCTGACCACCCTTGAGTATTGCAATACCGTTCCAAGGAGTGAAGAGGAAGCAGCGACTCGACTCACAGCAATGCCATTTATCTCACAATTCACTCACTGGTTCAGCCTGTTCCGTAATGGTCCAGCACTAGTGAGCCATCTCCATAATGTAGGATAATTCTCCAACATAGCTCACCATTGTCTAGCATAGCCCCGAATGGTGAGGAATATCCACCCATGATAATAATAGCAAATAATGGTAAAAAATGAAGAATGAAGGAGAATCAATGCGGAGAAGCAGAGAATCATGTGGAGAAGCAGAGAATCATGTGGAGAAGTAGAAAGGTTAGTTCCATCCAACCGAAGGTAGAGGCAGGCAATTATGTATATTCTGATTCGACCGATTTCTTCTTGCTTTCGAATGGATAACCATAAAGAATGGTCTACTTATTTCCCGGCCCCAGACTTTCCTTGCCTTATTCTTGTTGCCCGACCAAAGAAGGACAATGCCCCCTTTCAGTAGTGAATTTCCCTCTCTTTATAAGTCGAGCGTGCTTCCGCACCCACGAGTGACAGGCGTGGTAGAGCTGGCGTCTTTGGTCATTCTTTCTCCATAAGCTCGTTGAGAGGAAGGAGCGCGTACCTTCTATTAAATATAGGCACTCTCCACAATTCTGCCATCTCCACGGCCTCGGCTAAATAACTTTCATTGTGTCATTTCGAGGCATCAATATCTTCCATGGCGTCTTTAAGGTTGTAATGAATGTACCTGCTGCTCTAAATTATGTAACTATGGCTCAATAGATGCACGTTGGTAGGAATAGGCTTTTACTACTATAGCCAGATAATGATCTCATCCAAATTTAGCCTCTTCCTCTCCATTTCTGTAATCTGTCAATTCAAATGTTGTTTTACCATTGTAATGTTGGTGGAAAATTCCTTGCAAGCATGGATATGTTGGTGGAAATCCATGATGAGAGGCAAGATCTACTCCTCCCGCTCGCTTATGATAAAATAGGACAAACTCACTCAAATTATGCTTAGAATCCTTATAATTGGAAACCTGGTTTTCAAGATTAGCAATGTGCTCCTTGTGTAACTTAATCTCATCCATCAGTTCGAAGATTGATTTCCCAGAAGCTTGTGCAGTTGCAATCCCTGCGGTCGTTATTGCTGCCGTGTTGGTCCGTCTGGTGTCAACTATGATTTATTAAGTAGTTTTAATCAAAAGATGTTCCTTGTAATCTCTCTTTTGATTGGGGGTTTTTTATTTATTACATTCCATTTCCTATAAAAGGAAAAATTGATAGGACGGACGGAGGGTCCTCATCGTCAATGCCTATGGGTAGGCTCTTTATAAAATCCTTGAACCATGCTGTTGTTGCTGTACTGCCGATAGCCCCTCCTGATAGGCGCAGATAACCCTTTGACTGCGTTCTACTAGTGAAACCTATGTTCCATAGGATAACCCTTCCCCCTTTATGTTGACTTTTTGGTCTAGGCTCTTCTGTAGTTTCTGGATACTATGTCTAGTGGGCAGATGCATCATCCTTCTTTGTTACTATGGTATTAGCTTTAGTAATTCGAATCCTCTACCATCTTGTTGCCTTCTATGACTATAAAGTTTTCTTTCTGATGTACTTGCACCTCCACTGCCCCTGTAGATAACTATTTCGGGTCAGATGTCCCCACTTAGCAAATTTAGATTGGCTCTCTATCTATGGCTTAATGCTTTCATATTTGGGCAGAATGAAAATAAGGGGCTCTCTTGTAAGATTCTTTTTATGGACAGCCTTGATGGAAGTATGGCCAGGTTAGGCCTTGTTGCTTTAAATGGTAAAAATCCCTTTTTAGCAGCTCGTAGACTTTAAAAAGTGCCAGAATTCAATTTGTATAAGTCAATTTTTTTGGCTTCTACCAACCAAGGTTGACGCAAAATCTGTTAGAGTAGAAGCCCTAATAGTGAGAGGGTATGATGGGAGCATACCCTTCTTGTGCTCTTTGAATTTGTTTTTATATAAAATTCTGGCACTTTTAGGCTACCTCCATAAGAACTAATCTATCTGTAATGTGCTTAGGCAAGATATGAGGAGCTTAAGTTTCCCGTAGACAAAGATATAAATTCCAACATGTTATATGTACCAGTCTTTTCTCAGTTCTAGCACAGCCAGGGCTTCCTCAGAGAATCTCAGGCAAAGTTGATAAAAGACGAGGAGATCATAAAGAGGAGCTAAGAAGACCTCGTGGCAATATTCATAATGCTCTATATACTTATATCTACACAACTTATGATAATAAATCAAAAAAGGTAGAAGAGGAGGATTCAACATAAAACCCATACATGTATGGGAAGGCACTTATGGCGCAGACCGCATACAATAGAAATTTCCATGTGAAACTAAAGGGATTTTTCATTTGGGTTCTCCAAACATTTCTTGGCATCCGCGTTCAAATTGATTGGCAAATCTTTATTCCTATTTAAAAGCATCCCCCTTATTCAGCACTTGATGTACCAAGGGAAACCAAAGCTCGTGTAGCTAAGAGTAGTAGTAGCCCTTTTATCCATAGAAACTGCTGATTGCCAATATGACCACATCCCTCTTTTCCCTCTTTATTTGCTTGTATCTTTTATACTTTTCTTTTTCTTGGGTCTTTCTTACTTCTCTCAGGTTACTAATTAGTTTTATTGCAGCCTCATTCCTACCCCACATCATCATATAAAGCTTGTCACTCACCTTGAGTGGCCCTCCATAGTGGTTAGTCACATATTCACGCTTGCCTCCTTTTCTTATTAGATTAAACCCTCATTATTTTGTATCATCTTCTATCATTCCCTTAGTTGCTTAGGCTTCACCACTTATAGTGCTCCCCACTCTCCCATTACCATAGTTTTATTCTTTTTGTCAGTGTTTATCTACTGATTTACCGTATCATAATATTTATGGGAAGTAATTTATTGACCTTGAGCTCGAGCTAGTGGAAGAGAACATGAGGAGTACTGAAGCTAAACAGAAAAGCAGGTAGTATCTATTTCCACTGGTCCGATCATCTGGTTTCAGAATCAGAAGAAGCGAAAGCAGTAATTGGCTCGTTATTTGGATTGAAGGCCGGCACCGGGAAATATACCAACTCACGTAGATTGATACATGGCTAACACCGGTAAACAACCTTGCTATAGTTTAATGTCTATGCTCAATCGCAGGTATTTTAAGAGCTTGCAAATCAAAATCGGCTAAGAAATATACTATAGAATCCTAGCACCCGACTACTGAAGGCGTATCAATTGTTTGGTCACTCACCCTTAAAATATGAATTTGATCTTGGTCTTTTGGAAACAGAAACAATACTTGGTTTGTCATCGCGAATAGATTGGAACCTTAAATAATATAAAGCTTCTTTATTTTTTATGAAAATATTGACTGGAGTTGTTGGCCAAGGGAAGGGTAAGTAGAAGCACCTAGAAGTTTGGTGTACAGTGTGTAGAGTGGAAAGGCACCATAGAAATTAATGTTCAACATTGGTTGGCTATGTCACGATAGGTGCGTCGAACCCATTACCACAACATCACGTGGAATGGTGCGTGATATGCCAGGCACGGGGCCGCGTGCCACAAAATTGTTCCGTGTTGCAAAAGTACCAGAAGACACTGCGCACTCCATTCTGCGAGTTTTGCAAGTCAGTAGGACATGACATAAATAATTGTTATGCACTAGAGCTCATCAGGGAAAGCTCAACAGACGCATAGAGAGCTCAATAAGTAAAATAAGTGAAAAATGAGACACAGGATTATCCACAAAGAACTTATAATCCATCTTTCCGAGGAAGAGGGGGTGAGGTACGAACCCGCTCGACCGTATGGGAGAGGACCGCCGATAAGAGTAATAAAAGGATTCAAAATAGGTGGAGAATGAGGTATAGTTGTCTGTTATAATTATGGATAGGCAGGGCGCCCGAGAGTACATGAATTCATGCACGACCTGCCCATACTATCGTGCATTGGATCATGTGACGGAAGACTGTCCAACGTTGTTGGCAAAGTGGCAGAAAAGAAGCGGGGGCACTGTCCATATGGTGGCTGTCGAACAACGAGGCGATGAACAACCCAAGCTCTGTGCAGTAATAAGAGGATGTACGTGCACTGGAATTGACGTGTCCACATCAAAGAACCCGTCACCAAAGTTTTATCCAGTTCAGGATAAGGAAACATATAAAGAGACAAGGAAGCAGTTCGCAACAGTAGAAGGGGTTGCGAGCATCCCTCAACAACAAGAAGGGTATGCATCTAGGTGTTACCATCCCGAGGTAAAGGCTGCAGTTGTATATAAAGATCCCATCCAATTGTTTTTACGGAGATATCTAGGGGTTATGCGAAAATGAAGTCACTATGCAAAAACTGGGAATTAGTGGATCACTTAACAAAAGACCAGGGGCCAGTGTACTCGTGGGATCAGCAAAAATAGGTGAAACAAGTTGCACGTAGAAAACACACGAACATGGAGTTATGCCTTAATGTTGAGATTGTTGAGTATGAAATGGATAATCTTATACTAGATCTAGGATCTTATTTTCATATAGTACCCAATAAAACATGGGAGCAGATGGGGAAGCCAAAGCTGGTATGGTCTCCCATATAGTTAAGATTAGAAAACCCATATACAATAGTGTAATTACATATATAAGGAATGAATGACTGGAAGCACTTTATGAATTGACTTGATTTCATCGAAGAATCTCATATACAAAGGGATATCTCATTATAGCAGTAATTATGCTTTTTTATTGATCGAAGGCGAGCTCTTCGTCCCACTCCACCAATGCCCAGTCTAAGACAAGCGAAGTTTCCTCATCCTGTGTTGCCTTCGAAGCAGTTGGATGAAGGTAGGGGATAACCTCATGGCCCCACCCTTGTTACGTCGATGCCGTCCATTCAGGAAAAGCAAGGTATTCTGATTACTGCCTAAGCTGGTAAGGCTAATGGTCAGGTGGCTATTGGTTAGGGACACTCTGGCTAAGGACACTTAACTAGAAAGAATTGAACCTTGATTGGTGCCTTCGGCTTCTTAAAAGCTTTGAACCTTTCCATTCCATTAAGAGTGTGATCGAGCCCTCCTGGCCCTGACTGATCTTGCCGGGCCTTTTACAGATGGGGCAGGCAGGGTCATACCTTTTACTCTTTTCTTTTTCCCTGCCTTTACTTAAAGGTATCCACATTAATATAATAAACTGCCCTATGGTTTTGCTGCTGGTAGAGTCACTTAACGTCCCTCGTACCTCCCCTTACTATCCTTGATAAATATTCTTATTCTTATGTAGCGATCATCTTATCTTTACTCGACTTACTTACCGGGTTAAAAATGAGAGGGTTGGAATAACCTCGCCCCCTTAGATTGAGTACTGGGTAAATGAAGCAAGCAAAAGTTTAAGACGCAAGTGACAAATTATCTATTTAAAAGGTAGAGTATGCCTTGGGATTATAGAGAGTGCAAACGTGTAAACAGATGGTTAATTTGCTAGGCCTATGTCGGAGGTGGGGGGGGATATAGCAAAGCACGAAAAAACAGTAATTTAATGCACCTCCCCATCAAATCATGAGAAGAGTCCAGATAAGGTTAATTGAGTGAGAGAGATATGGATAAGGAGGGAGAGGAATAACTTCCCTTAGAGGATCGTCTTTTAGTGAGAATAATTAGCAGTATGGCTTTTAAGTAATTACACATTGTAACTAGCCAGAGAGATAAGTGCATAAATAGAATAACTCCATAGAATAAGAATCAGAGGTTATTAAAAGCCCGGTATTTATTCCCTCCCGGCTTAGTAGGCCAGTCGTGCTCACAAGGCCAGTTAATCCATATAAACTCCTAGAAAACTTGAACGAGCGAGTGAGGCTTTTCAATATATTCGTTCTTAAGTGTTTCATTCGTTCAATTTTATTTTATTTTATTTTATTTACAGGCAGGCTGGGAGAAGATGGCTTGATAACTATATTTATTTATTGCTGGTCAGATAGATTTCGGGCTGGCTGCTGACTGGATGGAATAAGAGCTGGGGCTTGCTTTCTCGCTTGCTATGGCTAGATTGAGGTGTGGGTCGGCGGACGCTTCGCGGGATGCGGTGCTCTGATTTATACATAAATGCTTATATACGTTGCACCTAGAGCTTATATTTTATTTTATTAAATTGATTAATTTAATTTGATTTCTAATTTAGGAGCTTAAGCCAATAGCCTTTCGCGGCCTTAGCCACCCTGATTTAGTCCTTCACCCGCCGGAAGCCAAGCCTTCCTCTTGATTAATTTAATTTGATTTCTAATTTAGGAGCTTAAGCCAATAGCCTTTCGCGGCCTTAGCCACCCTGATTTAGTCCTTCCCCCGCCGGAAGCCAAGCCTTCCTCACCGAGCAGAAGGAAGAATAATCTGTCAGACATAAGCCATTAGCCTTCTTAAGCCGATAGCCTTTCACCTTTTGACTGTAACCGGTAAGTAATAAAGAAGCCCTTCTCTCGCCTTTTGCCTTTAACCTGTAACCAAGGGCCTCGAACCTTTAGCCTTCATCACCAGCCTCACCAAGTCCAACAGAAGCCAGAAACCTTTAGATCAGCCCAACAGAAGGAATAAGCCAGTCACCAGTATATATCTAAGAAATGCTTTTACTTACGTTGATTTACAATTTTTTAAGGAGCAGAGCACAATCGAGGTTGATGAGCTGGAGGATGATGAGTCTTCAGCCAACCAATAGATTAGGAGTTTAGGAGCTAGATAATTCTTTCCCACAGAGCCAACCTACATAGCCAACGAAAGCGCCGATCGTAGCCACCCGACTTAGCCCCACCCCTTGCCCATCCACATCTCCCCCGCAAGCCAACATACCCGCATATAGCATACCCCGTCATAGCTTATACCTTCATAGCGTAGAATATACAGTGTCTAATGTACGCGCACGCTACGCGTTACATGCATTCTGGGGGTTGGATGCTCTGTCTGTGCATCTCCCTGTGCTTCTATACTGTTTACTTTCTCTGATGTCCCTGTGAAAAGGAAACCCGCCCGCGTAAGGGGGAGCTATATGTTCACACTCAGAAATATTAAGTGTGAGGGAGGACGCATGTCTAGACTTCGTTGAGGGAAGAAAGAGCACGTAAAGGACCACATAGTAAAGGAATTGGATTATCCCCTGATTGAACAGATAAGAAGATGATACCCCTGTTGAACTTCACCCAATCATTCTCTCTCTTTCTCTGCCAAGGAACGACTATTAATAATTGGCCCGATTCATTAATTTTATATTATAAACTTAAGAAGAACGGGCGGGCGTATCGCAATAGAAAGGCAATAAAGAAAGCTCATTGGGAGTTGAAAAGAATGGTTAAAACGGGAATTGAGTATGGTTTTTTTTAGATAGAAACAAACTGAGTATTGGGGTTTGATGGGAGGCACCACCTTTAGGAGGGTGGGAACTAGCCAGTTATTAGATAGAAGAATGCATTCTGAAGTTAAATATGGAAATACGCCATGGACCAACAAGGCAAGATCGGCTGCTTGGACGACTAAGCTAGTAAGATTAATTTATATGGATCTATTCGATTCTGAAGCTCCCACAGAATGGGTTTTTACCCTAATATATGCATATGAGTTAAAGCTTTGATACCATTCAAAGATTGCATTCCCCAATAAGGAATATTGAGGGTAACATTGCATTCAAAAAGAAAAATAAAAAATAAGTTGTCGGAGCCTTTCTCTAACAAATGACCCTTATTCACTAACAAATCTTGTCGGAGCCTGGATCCCCATTGAGGCACGATCGACCCTAAACCAGTGATCGCATTCCAGTATCCGAGTCGCGGCGTACTTACTGCATGCACGGAAGCTCGCTACTTAGATGTTTCAGTTCGCGTTGTCAAGAACGAATCCTACTCATGAAGTCGCTCGTACGCTAATGCGGAAAAATGAGGGACTTTTACTTTAAAGGTCTCCCGCTTCAGCAGCCGATCAATCTAATAAGACTTTAGATCGATGGAACTTTACAACCGACTCTCGATGTTAGCCAATGATGGAAGGGGGGAGTTGTTGATTGGTTTGCCCTCGACCCCAAGCTTTAATTCTCAGATCCCTATTCATCAGGTTGTACGTAGGCAACTCCCTATTGATCGATTGACTTCTAGTAGAGTCTAATATATCACCTATTCTCCTTTCCCCATTGTAACCTTTTTATAAGCCCACTCTCCTTCAATCTCGTGTTTCCATAGTTTTCCCATGTTACAACTTTATCACGGTATTTATTTGCCGGAAGTTGAAACATAGAAGTAAATAGGGTCTAGTGAAATCGAATTCGTGCTTGAAGTTCCTTCTCCTCGTCCCGTGAAAGCGCATCAACAAAATGGTTCGATCGGTGATCGGATTTCCTCTTCAATAGTTCGAGAGAAAGCTAAATGGAAGTTGGTTGGGTTCGATTCACCACGATTTGGCATCGCTGTTTCGTTCCAATGTGGGTAAGAAGTCACTATTAGTACCCCCCTCCAGAAACGAAATCGTCCGAAAGCAATTAGTCACGGATTCGGCTTACATGTTTTATTCCGGGTCGAACACCACACGTAAAAATAAGACTTGTAACGGCCTTACCCTCATCCTTCCCTTGCCTTGGATCCAATGAAAGAATGCTGGGTAAGTACACTCGGAGGGTTGGAGCACGGCACGGGTTGAGCGGAGAAAGCCCATCCTTCTCTTGGTCGACTCTACCTTCCACCACAGGTTAATTACCCGATGATGAAGCATTAAGTGGAGTGTTGAAGACCATGCAATTCTTGAATAAGGATCTTTATAATCATTTTAACATGAAACACTGATAAGCTGTCCTCATATTTGTAGTTTATGATATATGTCGTGTATTCGAGTTATTGTATTCCTATTACGATGTCAAATGAGTTGAAGCACTCGAGTAAAACCTCGTGTAATCCATGGTTCAGTAATTCACTCTTCCCTCTGTAGCAACCATGTTGACTGGTCCAAATAGATTCTCCTCCTTCTAGTGCAAGTAATGAGCATTCGACTGAGAGATAGATACTTGAAAAGGGTTAGCAATTATGGATGATCGAGGAGTTAGAATGGTTCCTTCTGCTTTAGACTATAACTGTGTTCATGAATGGAATTTTGAAGTGTTCTCACCTTGTTATTGTATTTACCTGTATTCAAACTTGCATTTGACATACCTTTTTTCGGTATTGGTCTATGAAGTATGTGTTAATGGGATTAGGCTGTTAGATATTTCAATTTGTACCCTCTACTCGGATAGAAAGTTGAAATCGTTAGTGAACCGATGGATTGAAGGGATGTGTAATGTGAGTTCCATGGAAATAAATGGTGTGATGCCTCAAACCAAGATCTATACGGGGTACTAGCTAACTGGTTTAAAACAAGTGTACAGTCCGGGCTTGTTGACTGTTGGATTTGTATTCTTGTTTTAAATGAGTCAAGAGATACCTGTAATAAGTACTGGCATGGATAACTCGAAACCTAGTTTAGGAGGGCTCGACTAAATGGAGAGGGGCGGAGCTGCTCGACCATACGGGAGAGGGACTTTCCCGAGGCACGAGGGGAAGGAATTACTCATCACTTTTCTCACCACTTTTCCTCGCCCCCTATGGCCGCCTGCTGGCGCTATTTGACTGGGTTGATATGTTGGGTTGATATGAACATTTTCCTTATTTCCTTGGGGGGCTGTTGCATACGCCAGATCTTCCAGTCATTATTTATATATGTAATTACGCTTTTCATAATTGATAAAATAGGAGATTGTTTTGAGCCCGCAGACTCGCCTAACCAAAGAGAGAGCGAGGTAGAATTTAACCAAAATGAGAAGTGTGACTCCCGGCTATGCCCAGGGCCCCGAAGGTAACCGAATAACGCACATATAGTGTCTGGGAGGTTTCACACGACCAATCTTGGTGATTGTCTTTTCCTTATATATGTAATTATGCTAGATTCGGTATGGAATAAAACTAGATTCGGTGTGATTTAAGGTACGTAGTCGTTTGTACGCATCGAGCAAGGGTTGAACACGTAGTAGCTCAGTAGTTGGACTAACGCTGGTGACCTATTCGCCGCAGGAATAATATTGGAGCAGCGCGTTTGAACTAACTGAGACACTTTGCGTTTGTCCCGTTGACTTTAGTATCCGTAGTTCATTATTTATATATGTAATAACACTAGGTGATTTGATGCGATCCGAAAGCGGCGGCATAAGACGATTTCACGTATCGAGGTCAGTATGGTGGGACGGAGTCGCTCGACCATAAGGGAGAGGGGTACAATATCTGGGAATGAGGGATGATCGAGTTGACCGGGACGTGCTATTGTCGATTCGGTGGGAACTTGTCTCCCGGAATATGAATCAATTTGCCTTGCAGGCGATGTCGAGTTTCATTGTGATGACGAGGTGGCTCAGACCCGCTGTAGTGGTTATAGGGTTGGTCTATGGGTGATCCTTACTTTACTGTCTAAGTGTTATCTAAGCAGAAAATACAGGCTCAGTAGCTATCCAAGATGGGCTTGCCTCGTATTTGACATGAATCGGTGTGATATACGGGTCTCCACTCTAGTATTGTGATCACTGTGGAAGCGAATGTCCTTGTTTGCTCTTTACAGTAGTGCCTACCGGAATGTATGCTCTTGGAATAACCCATTATCTCTGTTAGTAGTTATGAACAAGTTCCGCTCACTTGCCTGAATATCTGCAAAAAACCACCGTTGGTACGCATTATTGCCAGTCTCAAAGCTCCCCATCCAATAACCAGGAAATGTGCTATGCGTGCTACAATTCCACAATAGCCCACTTACCCCAAGGTTTAGAGGAATTCCGATAGCCCCTCCCTCCGTGAAGAAGGATTTCGTGCGGGTAAATATCAATTATAGAATTTGACCAATAACGCATGGCCAACGGTATGCACAAGGGCATACAACAGGTCTCGCTTTGGGACATGCTTTTACCAAGCCTTTCTCCGACTTGATTCAATGCCGGCGAGCTTCGTGTCGACTTGACGGGAACACTAGAGACAAATACATCTGCAAAAAGTTAGATAGATGACATGCTGTTATATTGTAAATAGAGATGTTAAATGTGATTATTGAGCACGAGTAGAAGACACGCACGAATAAAAAAAAGCACTAAAGTAACACGTCTCACTCGAAATGCGAGATGCGGTCACTTGTTTACTCGCGAGCGAAGCGAGACACATGAACAAGAGACCAAAATGATGGATTGATCAAATTCATTGATTATATCTAACTCGCATAGTAAGAGAAAGAACCCACGCCTAATAAGAGAGAGAAGCAAGATGCAATGCGCTTTCCTTTATAGTTTTTCCGCCCCTGTGATAGTTGAGTAGAAGAGAAGGAAGAGAGGGATGGCCTTGGTTTCTTAGTTTTTATGTTTAGTAAACAAAACAAGCACGCCTTTAATCTTTTCTTTTCTCACTTGACTCCGCTCTTATTGGTTCCGTTCTTTACTCAAGCTCTTTTCTTACTTTAAGGTAAGGGGCAAGCAAGATACAAATAAAAACTTTCCGGTTTATAAGTCGGTCGGATTTTGAAAATAAGTAAGCGAACTCACAAGTGGATATTCTTCACTATCTACCCTTCTCTGGCAGTAGTTTACTTCTCTGTCCTTATAAAGCATTGCAACGCCTTTTATCAGGCGGTTTCTTCTCTTTCCTTCTCACGCTGACTTGAATAAAACATTTCTTCTCAAGCTCTGTGGCTCTGAAGATTCCCAAAATCTCTCTTTCGCAAGAAATTACCCTCCAATTAGTGGAAAGGATATTGAAGAGGAGCAGAAATGCAGGATAAAGTAGCTTATTCCTGGGCGCCTAATTGCTGACGAATTGACTATTTAGTACTTTTAGAAGCAGAATTAGAGGGACCGAAGAACATGTGGAGAATTTATTCGTTCATCTTATCGGGTACTGTAGGAGCGCGCTGTTATTAGTAGGCTTTAAAGTGCAGCTAAGGAATGAATTGCCAACTATCCATCCTTACTTAGCCAAATGTAGGGTTATGGCAACTACTCCTCCCTCTATTATGGCCGGATCTAAGCTAACTAATTACTATTGATCAGTGCTACGGCATGCCATGCATAGTAGTTGACTGAGTTGCATCCATTATTGGGGCATTAGTGGCAAGGAGCGGTACCGGCACGAACCAGTCAGGCAGATCAGACGTAGAATGCTTGCTCTTGCATAATGCAACTTGCTTAGTTGATATCCCTTTAATAAGCGAGGTCAGGCGTTAAAAATAAAAAGGGAATTGGTGATACGGTTTGTCTAATCATCCTCGAGGGATCCACATCCACCTCCTTGGATGATCCAGATTATCAACGCACTCCATTCACTATGTCTGCTGCTTTCATCAAGGCCGAACGGGTCCTAATCGAATAAAATAGATCTTCTAATAACGGCATTGCAGAGCTTCGCTACTCAACTGTCTGCTTCTAAGATCGCGCTCCTGGATTGAACTGGTGCGGGCCCGGGGTGACATACCATAGTGAGGAGCTTTATATAGATAAGTCCGAGGTCCTCTTCTCTTGCTTGTTGATAGCGAAAAAATAGATCTCTCTTTAGATATTAAGTACGCTTTCCTCCTTGAAGGGACTCGTATGCTTTAGGTAACTAGATATATAAGTGCATAAATAAAGAGTACAACACCTACCTTTGAGGGGAATAAATCAATAAGGAAATGAAATAAATAGTATCTTCTTCTTATTTTACCCTTCACTCTCATTATCGGACCGCTTCCCGCCCGAACTATAACTATTCTATTTTGAACCCGGGTTTACCTTTACCTTTCCCGTCCGTAGGTAAAGTTCTCATTTCACATATGGATGGTTAGTTCTCTCACGAAAGGTTTTGCGCACTCTCCCGTGGAAAAGGGAGGTAGGGATAAACTTATCTTCACTATGCTTATCCTTACCTGAGTTTCGGGGATCTCTCTTCTCTTCTTCCTTACGCTATGCTTTTCCTGACCTACCTGAGTAAGTGACCTTACCTTCACTATGCCTAGTTCATAACCTACCTACACTCATGGGTCTAACCTTTAATAAACGAAAAGTACTTTCTCGTGTTAAAAACTGAACAGGCCATGCCATCCATAGTAAGGATCCAGCTTCGTTCGATCACCAGATACATGCGCCAGATCATAGCATATCATATTAGGTCCAAGTGACTCGAACACGGTCTCAAAAGAACTCAGATCTATGAGTAAGTACATGGCGTGTAAGCGTTTAGCTGGGGCTATATTTTTTTCTCTAAAGCCTTTTCTTCGTAGTTACAGTTAAACCCTAGTTAGCCACCAACTATTTTGTTAAGGTTTTCGGGTGACTTCGTTACCTTAAGGCCTTTATTCTATGATAGATATAGATTTCCCATATATCAAAGTCTAAAAAGAGAAAAATGGCATACAATCTATTCGTAACAACTTACAAGCTCGAAAGAATGAATTACATCCTTTTTATTCACTCAATGCTATAGAAATCAGAATATTTCTTCTGTACCGAAGGGCATTTTAGGGCTTTAAGGGTAGGGCTTGTCATAGTTTCAAACCGGGGGTCCAGGGTTTCACTAGGCTTTACCGAAGTAGATAGATTCTGTCCCGAATGCCTACCACCCTTATAGCTCCGAAATAAGAGGCATGGCTTACTGACCCTGAAGGATGACAGACTTACTCACTTCCCTCGACATACCTGTAACAAGTCTTACGAACCCTTCCTTGATATCTATTTTTCTTTATTATACGTAATTATGCTTTAGCAAATAAAGAAGGCCCTTTTCTTTACTGAATCAGACCCAAGTCACTCACTTAGATTTACCCGGTAGGTGTACGAAGTGCCTTTGATTAAAACTAGATATTGACCTAGATCAAGTCTTACTAACTCTTGAGTCATTCTAGCTCTAGATAAGGGTGTACAAAAGAAATGACCTTTAAGGAAAGGACGTACAAAAGAAAGGAACCAGTGCAACGTACTTACCTCCTTGGCGTTCTACTTCGTTCATATGCTGTAACTATATATTTATAGCTAGATATTGATCCAGCTAGATATTGATCACCAAGCTAGATTTGAAGTAAGCCACCAGGTTCGGGTGAGGAAAGAAAGGTGATATATGGAAGACTACATTCAAGACTAAGCGAGGTTTATACAAATGGTTAGTTATGCCCCTTGGCTTATGTAATGAACCCCCTACATCTATGCGTCTTACGGGTGATGTTTTGAGGCCTCAGATTATTTTGTGCTAGTTTCTTCGGAGGATACCCTTGTATATAGCACCAAGACCTGTTGGTATGAGCTATGTGCTGCATATAAAATGGGTGCTTAAAGCCTTGAAGGGTAATCAGCTGAAGCTAAATCTCAATAAGTGTGAGTTCGCAAGCACTTCTCTAGTTTACAAAAAAGCATGTAGTTGGGAAGGGTGAGCCCAAAATAGATCCTTCCAAGGTTGAGGCTATCCTGAAGTGGCCAAAGCCAAGCACAGCTTCGGAAGTGAGGAGCGAAAGGCTGCCCAACCCCCAAGGAAGGTTAGGAGCGAGTTGTAGTTACAAAGTAATCGATCGCGCAAGTTCATAAAAGACTAGACTCCTCTTCCATCGCTGCTATGCTTCAAAGATTTAAATAGAAGCACAAAGCCAGCCATGGTGCGGGGACGAAGATCGTGCCCTTCGAGAGTTGAAGGATAGAATAACGCACATGTTTGACACTGATTTGAGGCAGCCCTTCGAGATTGAGATAGATGATGCTTCAGGGCATGCCGTGGGAGCAGTGTTGATGCGTGGTAATACACCAATATGCTCTCATCCTGAATTCGGGGTAGTCTTTCACTATCCTACATATGACAAGGAGTTGTATGCGCTAGTAAATTGATTAAGAAGTAGAAGCATCACCTTATGGGTCAGGAAATGGTCATACACACGGATGGATCATGAGCCTATTCTATATTTGCAGGCCCCAAGTTGCAGCAGACTCACCACTTTATGTTAATGGGGTTATCACAACAATGAAATTTGCACATAAAGCATTAGAGAAGGGTAGGGAAAATGAACTTGCTGATGTGTTGTCAGGACCAACTTCTTCGGCTTGCAGGAGAAGCATTGGTAAAAAGTCAGAACTGGAGGAATCCAAAAGGCCGCCATTATGAGGAGGATGTTGGTTTTTGCAAATGGTGGTGCTAATAGGATCTCACCTCAAAGAGATTGAAATTGGGATAACTGTAGGAGAGTAAACCCCCCATTGGATTGGATATGGCAAGGGAACGCCCCTCTGACAATGTGGATGTGGATGATACACTGGCTATTGGATGGGGACCGGCTAGCTATGAGACCTACTGGTGGACACTTACTTACTTACTTACTATTGTATGTAGGTGTCACTACAGCTATGGATTCCCATTGCTTATTTCCCATCGCTTATTTACCTTCTAAAGGAGTATTCACCTGCGCTTATTCTCCCATTGGGATTACCTGCAGCTAATTATTCCCCATTGGATCGCTGTAGGATTAACCTCTCCCATTGGATGGGATTAGCGTAAGAGCCAGGGGCCATTGCAGATCAGATCACGTAAAACTGGACCTGCCTGACTGGATATGCCTGCATGAAACGGAACTTGCGGTTCCTGATTTATATTTATCACGAGCCTTTCCTTTTTGGACTTTATTTTACCAGGTCCCAGAGGTCAAGGTAAGGAGCGATAGCCTGCCACAAAGGAGTACTCGTGCCGCCGAGCCGGGCGTAGCCCCCTCCCTATCGGAGAGTGCCCTGACAGCACTCGCAGAGTCCTTTAATGGCAGGATAAACCCGGTCTTTAGGCACGATACCGAAAGCCTGGACGATAGGGTCGCCAACGAAGGCCTAGACCTAGCAACTTGAGAATACCTAGAGCACCCAATATACTAAACACCATCATTTTTTTTACCTTTCCTCCTATTGGTTTAAATACTCAAATACTTAAATTCCAGCTAATAATAAGTCAGTTATGTTTAAAGGGTTATGGTATCATCCCAGGCCCTCCACCACTTTAAAGTTTATAAATTCAATATTAAGGTTCGTAGTCCCCTGGGCTGGGATAGAAAATCCAATTGTTCGGAATTCCCTTTGAAATAAGCTATCGGACAACAAGACTTACTTTTTAAAGGACCGCTCGTGGCATCCTTTCTATTTTCACTGGCGCCTTAGAACCTGATCTAATCAGTGATCTGCCTTCCCGAAGGGTTTACCTTCCCTAACCGAGAAATCTATCTTTTTCATTATGCGGGGAGGGTAGCATGAAAATTAGGGGAAATGGTCCAATCGGTAACCTTCCTTTACAAGTTCAGATCTTTCCGTTTCCGTGGTTGGGGTAATAAACCATTGGATGTTGGACCTAGAACAATGGGTATTCAGCTTTTTTTAAACTTCTTTATGCAATTGAGTTACTACAGGCAAACAAAGGTCACTGCAACTACTGGATTACAGACTGCATGGCGGAAGCAAGGATCGCATCCCTCCCTAGGATCCAAGGTCTCGAAGTGTTAGTCATCGCATTAAATAGTATCAATCCGAATTCATGTTGAACCACATTAAAAAACCATCAATTTGGTTTTACTATTTTGTTCCAATCCAACTTGTGTCATTAAACCGATTCATATATATTTACATCACTCACCTAGTTATTTGGTCCTTAACCAGCTCAGCCAGGTGGAGAACAAAAAGGAAAAGAATTGATTGGATAATAAGTGACGTACTTGCCACTTAACCAACTAATTAATTTGACCGGCCGGGTGAATGAGCATTACTATCTAGGCTTGGTAGAACTCACAATGCTGCTTTTGGTAAGTGAAGGTTTGGTATGCATATTTCACTTTCCTCGACATGAAATAGCCCTTATTTGTGCTATTCAGATGAGACCAGTCATAGAACATTAATCGAGGGGATATTCGTTAGTGAAACCTAGATTCCTGCTATGGTGATGAGGCAGTAAGAGAGCACTTATCTGGGTAAATACCTTGATAGCGAGGTTAGCCAACCATTTACTTCCTCATGCTTGGTTGGCTTTACACATTGGAACAAAACGTCCCGACTACACCCGGGCTAACCCATGAACATACTCGTCGAACACACCGAATCCAGACCTTTGGGTGTTGTTCGATCGGCTTTATCCTAAAACTAACTAGATAAAGAAGGACATGACTACTAAGGTTTTCACGATATAAATTGGCCTTCCCCTCCTACGTAAGGAAAGCGGCTACGCACCTTGATTCATCTGTTTCCTCAAATCCAGAAGCCAGTAACATGGGCTTGGAAAGCCAGTTTTTTTGTCTTCTTTTTTCCTTTTCATGGACAAGTGGGCAGCCTCGCAGAGCCCCCGGGGGGCTCCTTATTACTAGTTTTATTGGGAAAATAGAAGTTACTATTTTCTGCCAAATGCTTATAACTATTGATTTGTCCATTAAAGAGTCTGTATACAGGCCTTCCCTGTAGGCGAGTTAACCTGATCAAACCGTATTTACCCGGGCGGGTAGCCAATGTAAAGGAAAAGGGAAGGTGAAGCTTTTCTATATTTATTACGCCTTTATTGGTTAGGTAAGTTTGAGATCGA
>LPNX010523266.1:207890-240775 GCA_001517045.1 Pseudotsuga menziesii | reverse complement strand
GGGGGGGGGGGGGGGGGGGAACTGGGGGGAGGAGATGGGCTTTAGCTTGTTGATGAATTTTAGTTATTTCTGGCTTGTGCGTGACTGAGGAAATAATTCCATAATGCATTGAAAGCTGCTTTCTGGTTGCGGTCGCCACTAAACTGCCTGTATTTTTGTCTTTTATTTTGCATTTCTTTGAGTCAAAAGTGAGAGTATATCCTTGGTCATACATTTCACTCACATTGAGGATATTATGCTTCATATTTTTCACTAACAAGACATTTTTTGCTTTGGTTTTCCGGTTTCCAAGACTAACCATGCCCTTACCAATAATTTTGGCTAATCCATTGTCTCCAAACTATTCATTTCCTCCCTTCTCTTGTTTAAAATTCATGAAATTTCCTTTATCTTCTAACATGTGCTTAGAGCATCCACTGTCAATATATCATTTGCCATTTTTTCATGTGCATGTAGCACTAGGATACATCCCTCATAACTCGGTTGATCATGTTTTTTCTATGAGTTTTTTGTAGGGATTTCTTTAGCAGGACCAATTACAACTAATTTGGTTGATGAAGATTGGCTTTCACAATCCTTAGAAATATGTCCATAATTTCCACATATTTTACATTCAAAGCTTGTACTCAAGGGCCCGAGGGAGTTTAAGTTTTCCTTCAGTGTCTTTGACAACGTTTTAATACCATTCTACCTAGAGTAGAATCTATTTTTTTCAAGATAGTTCTTCATACAAGCTTTGCAGTTTATTGCTTTATGACCAAAATGATTACATAAATAACAATTCCATATGAAAATTGTTTGGTTCCTTGTAAAGCGATAACTTCATGATTGCGTTGGGGCGAAGTTCTGAGGGAAGGACATCTTCTTTTTTCAATTTTGTTCTCCTCTCATGATAGAATCTTTTACTACATCTACATAGCTCTTGTTCTTTGAGTCTCTATAAATTATTCCTATCTTTTTTGATGGTTTCCATTAATCTTTGATAGTTTCATTTAGAGTTCTAGTATTCTTACTAGACTTCTTCCAGAAGTTCAACTGATATTTCACTTTGTGTAGTTCTCCTTTTAGGAGAGTAATTTTGATTCCCAATTTTCACACCTTTCCTCCTTTTGTTTTAGTTGTTCCATCATATCCATCTTTAACTTTTTTTCGTTTCCTTAGCTTGTTCTTTATGCTTTAAAGGTTTCTCCTTCACAAACTTATTTTTCTTCCGAGATTTATCTAATTCTTACAAAGCATTAATTTGTTATCCTATAAAGTCTACTTCATCTAGTTCTTCGTCTCCTAATTGTTCATTTTTGGAAGCATTCTCCATGGTCATAAGGAGTATTTCTTGTTTTTCCATTTCTGCGCAGGAAAATATCTTCCAGATGCTAAGCTGTAATTGAAGACACTCGCTCTAATACCAATTGTTGGATTTATCTTATATACTGAGAGGGAGTGAATCAATATATAGCACAAATTTCAAATTATTTCACTTTAACAAATTTTCACCACTTGAAAATTTTTTAGTTGAAACAGTAATATACATAAAAAAAATCAACTAAAACAATAATATACATAAAAATTTAAGATGAAACAATAATATACACAGTTGCACACAAAATTCCGAATAGTAATAATATATGTATATCTATCTATATATGAACAATTATTACATTAGTGGGAGAAAACAATCTCCAAACATGAGCACCAACTCATTCTAGGCACCAAATTTATCCACAAGAAGCAACCTACTGATTATAGACACTGGCTTATAAAGACTTCGATTTGTGCCAGCACCAACTCACAAAATTTAGGCACCAACCTGAACATATGTCTGTCTCACTGTGCAAGATCTGACTTGTAGTAATCATGCATCAGCCCATGGAATACTATGATCTCCAATTATTTCTTCAACTACAACTAAATTGAAGCACCAACTCCTAAATGTGTTTCCCAGCTCCTACTGGAAGGAGGCTCTAACCCCCTGCTTATTTTACCAGCTACCATTGGAAGGAAGTACCGAATCCCTGATGATCTTACTAGACATGACTAGAAGGAAGATTCAACTCGCTCATCCTTCCTCTATCCTGAATCCCTTAGAATTTTTACTAGCACCTACTGGAAGGAAGATGCAACTCCCTATTCCTTGCCCCTTCCTGCCTCCCCGATAAGAAATAATTGTGCATCAAACTACCTAAATATGCATTTTACCTTATCTGCATACTAAAACTGTTGTAGCTCTTTTGGTTTGCGTATTGCCTTTGATTATTTGCAACAAAACAACCAATTGCCTTATCTGTGATGTGTGACAATATCTGTGATTTATTCAAATTCTCCATATTACACAATCTTTAGATATCTACAAACACCGAGTCACTTCCATAATTTGCGAGCTCTGTTTCTGCATTGTTCAGTGTTCCAAACTGAGTTACTTCTGCAGCTATGCAATATCTGTCATTTACAGAGTATAACTTCAAACATCCTGAATCCAGGTATCATTCTACTTTGCGCTCTTCTTGCTATTCATCCTCTATCGATTTGTGCAATTTGACTTTGCTGTGTATTTTCTTCTTCTGTGATTAAGGAGCCATTGATACCCCAAGAATTATGAAGCTTTCTCAAAAGATTATCTTCAACACATTTCACTCTTCAAGCTTACTTCAACACATCCATCTCTTGCTTATTTATACTCTATCTGATTCAAGAGATGTGTCCACTCGTGGGGATTCCTTCATCTTGGTGATGCCCCAACTTGTTTACTTATTAATCAAGTCATCTACTACGTCTATGCACCACTCTTCGCAATTTGATTTGGTGGGGTTTAATGCACATATGCCATTGTCTTTGTGGGGATTTCACACACAATTCCTTGCATTTGACTTTCATATTATTCTTCTAACTTCTTACATAAGTCCCATACCATAGCGGTTTTTATGCACATCCTTGTCTTTCATATTGTTTTTCTAACTTCTTCTTCAAGGTTGTTATATGTGTACATATGACCCATGTCAGAGTGATATCTTTATACTCGTTGGACTTCCACATTTTTCTCTATGCATTTCTTCAAATTGGATTTGTGTGAGCAAGTATTCATGCACTTTATTCACTTTTGATATCAATGACAACACAATCCTTGTTGGTTTATTAGTGACAAAAAGGGCCATCAAAGACAACACAAAGGTTCAGAATTTTGTCCTTTGACATTAGTGACAACAGAAAGGTTCAACAAAGAGGAATTTTGTTTAGTTATGTATTACTTGGGCAATGGAAGCAGGTTCCCATGAACGTAATAAATCTTAGATATCTTATTTTAGAACTCGCACTGACTTCCAAGGAAAAGGGTGATGCCAATTACATTATGAGCAATAAGAATGGAACCACCACAAGCTAAGTATCCAATAGTTGCTTGATAAATGTACACAGGCAGCTCATGCCTAGGTTATGTCATGGTTAGAAGTGAAACCAAAAACTTTTAAATAAATACAATTAACAGGTATACAAGATACCTTGGCATGCACTTACATGGCTGCACATATCATGCAAAAGAATAAACACTCACAAGATGCAAGCACCTTCACATGCATGTATCCTTGTGTGAAGAAAAAGTAATATCTATAAGATTAACAAGACTTTAAATTGCAAATTAACCTCAACATCCAAATAAATAGGGAAAACTTAAAATATTAGTATTTATGTTTTTTCTACCTACTACTCAATTAATATACAAGATATTCCAACACATTTTAGCATTGTTCCAAATACAAAATCACTTTATGTTTGTGCCTTACTATAGGAGGACACCCATCACACTCTCACTCTTCCAGTAATTCAAAAAAATAGATACCACAAGTACAAAGAGAGATATAAATGTTACCAAAGGATGGGAAGGAAAACAAGATTGAGGAGGAAAGATGTGGAAGGGTCTCTATATAAAATACCATTGGTCATGGACTCCTTTTCGCAAAAAGTGGAATTATCCCACAAAATTAGGGACTAATATCAAATTAAGACAAAAATTTACAAAACAAGGGGGAAGTCCACATCAAAATGAAAATCTGGCCAAAATTCAAATGCTACTGACAGTAAAAGCAAAACCACTATGGTATTCAAAACCCTAAACTCCAAATATTTCCCTACAAATATGGTATGAAGTTTACATTATCTCCATCTCCATTTTTTGCACTGTTAATATGCCAAAATACACACTAAGACTTGTAACCCTCTGTTACCTTCCATTATGTAACCTTCGGTTTAGCTTCGACACTCTTATGACTAAGTGCGAGAGACACCAGACTATGCGGATCCACGAGAACAATACTCAACCCAGTTGCAAGGTCCCATCTAGTTCGAGGTATTCTCTCTCCATGTAATGCTCCAAATCTCTTAAGAAAAGAGAGTTTTATTTCATGTATTGCTTGTGTGTGTGAAAAGGAAAAAAGTTGTATGTTACTGTTGCTTGTTATATTTACCGTTTATGTTTTATTATTATGGGTTTTTACTTTACTGACATTTATGGCTTGCAAGCTACAATACTTTGGTTTATCTCCTACGTTTGCTTAGTCTAGTTTAAATTTCACCTGTTTTTACTAGCTTTTACTACTCCCTCTGATACACTTGAGCCATGGGAAGCAGGTCCTTGTGTTCTTCCTACCTCGGCTTCAGTAAGCCAATAGCACCCATATTTTCACCTATGGGAGTGTGAAAAAACTCACAATAGATTTAGCGACCATGTTGGTCGATCCTCATGGATCCTTAGTAGTTTTAACAATTTTATTTGAATGCCTTTTCTTGTGTAAGTTTTGCTTGTTTAGATATGATTTTTTACTTGTTTTTTAGCTCTGCTAGCCCTCTAGTAGACCTCTCTCCTGCAAAACTAGCTTACCCAACCCCTCATACCCCTGGCTTAGCTCCTGAATGAGCTATTTTTTAAAATTTTCTTCAATTGGTTTGGAGTGATCCCTTTTTCCTATTAAGAGTTCCCTAGAGTGTCCCTATAGGTACTTTAAGCGTGCCCGAGGGTGCCTCTTTCTCCCAAATAAGAGCGCCCTGCTCTGGATTAACCGTTTTTTTGACTTGCTTTTGTTTCTAAGCAGGGTACACCCCACAATGCTTCTGTTCCTCAGCAGAAGTGCCCTGAGACTGAATTACAACCCTCTAAACCCCTTATTTAAACCCCTAATCTATTTTGCTTGGCCGATTGATTTATGCCATTGAAAACTCTTAGGCCCATTTTTTTGGTTATTTGCATTATTTTGAGTGATTGTTTTGCATGGTTTGCTTTTTTGATTTATTAGAGAAGTTGATGAACAATTATTTGCTTAGTAGTTACTGGATGGTGCTTTTATGAAACAATCAACTATTTATTTCAGTTTGTTTTTAGCTTCAGATCTTTATTTCACCATTTACTTTCAACTTTAGTTATTTATTTTCATCATTTACCAAAATTGTTCACACCACCTGTGCACCCACACACACCCTAAGATCAAGTGAGCATAAAATTTATTTAACTGAACACACATCTAACCCCAAGCGGACCAAAACCAATATTGTAGCTAGGTAGGGCACTTGGGTAGGCATCCAAATAACCCCCCTTTTCCATTTACATCTGAGACATAGTTCTTAGGAAACCAAATCCGGTAGTATAAGTTGGCATAGTCACAACCAATTTGTTGGGTAGGCATGTCCCTTAGGAGGGTTAAAGTGACAAGATTGGTTCTGGAGGTCAGGGTGGAATACTGCACTACACTCTGTACTAAAGGCTACCCACTCATAGTCCTCATTGTATTTATAGGCATCATGACTACGGGTGCAACGGTCAAAGGGTGAAGTGGCAGATTCACCTACTTGGATGTGTCATAAACATGGTATCCTAGTGGCCATTCTTCTAGGGATATTTTACCTGGGATCCCTCTCGGTAGGGGGATATCCCATAGCCATTATTGGTCTTCCAGGTCACATTACTTGACTTGGATTTCGCCCCCTTGTATATGATATGGTTTGAGAGGGCTTCCATCTCTTTAGTTAGGTGTTTGCATGCTCTCATACCTCATAAGCTAGTGAATCATTTTTTGTTTCTAGGTAGTGGCTGCTTGTTAGATTTCTGGTCATTTTTTTCCACTCACCCTTTATGACATGGGATTGTAGTAGAGTTTTAGAGTGTTTTTTTCTTGAGCTCTACTTTTATTGAGAGCTCTCCTTCTGCACACACGACTAGAGTTGGATTTTTGAGGCTTTTCATAGACCTCTTTCAAACTCATGTCACTTTGCCACCATTTCTCCTCTGGGATACGCTCGTAGAATTTGGGAGCAGTCATGATAGTTTTGTTCGTTAGACTGATTCTGCTACATCACTATTCGACATTGTTCACTTTCTCCGGTTTCCATCTTCGAGAGAGTCATGTTTGGGACCGATCCCTACTACTCAGATCTATCACCTCCATATAGGCCCATGGATGGTCACATCCCATCATTTGGTGAAGGGCCTTTACCTAAAGGGAACCCACCTACTAGGAACCCTCCCGTAAGGAACCCACCTACTAGGAACCCTTACATGGGTAATCCAAAGGCTTTCGAAAACACCCTTGTAGGTAACCCACCTACCAGACATGTCATAATGGGGAACCCACAAACAAGTTATTTTTCAATGGGAAACCCCTCTTCTAGCAAACCTCATGTAGGAAAGCTGTCAATTGGGAACCCCTCCATGATTGTACCTTAATAGGAAGCCTCTGGTACCATGAGCCTACAATTCATGGCTAGCCTTAACCTCCATGATATGGTATGGTTGACTGGCATCTTAATTTGTCACGATCCTACTTGGCCACCGATTCCTACCAAACTTCCTTTGGATATCCTTAAATTAAAGGGGAAGGTCAGTGAGGGTCCCCAAAACCACCTCACGTCTTTCCACCTGTGGTGTTTTTCAAACTCCATCGTTGATGACTCAATTAGCCTCTGTCTCCTCTAGAGTACCTTCACTGGCGTCACACTCAAGTGGTACATTGATCAACCACATGGAACCTACTCCAATTTTGCATCCCTAACATCCACTTTCTTGCAGTTCTTTCAGCTTCCAGGTTGATACGATGCTGGCATCAATATCGTTTTATCTTGTTTCCAAAATACCGCTACCCATACCATAGACCAAATCCAAGAATGGAGTAGGTGACACAGTGTTTTCAAAATCAAGTTAGACGACATAATATTCCTCGACTAGTTCTTGAAGTCTTTCATCCCCACCATTTCTAAAGATATTGCATTTGAATGCCCATAAATAGAGGAAGAGGCTATCCTCAAAGCCTAGCAGTTTGACTTGATATACACCCAATCGAGTAACTTGTATACTATTTTTCTAGATGCACCTCACGGTGATTCAACTCGCAAAGACCCATTGGGGTCATCACATGTCGACGATGGCGTCACTGGTTCAGTCACATCCATAGTTCAAAATTATGCTCACATACCTCCCATGGAGACTCCTTCATTCAAAAATCCATCTAGTGCCACCCCACCGATGATGGGCCCTCTTCCTATCCCAAGTTACGGTCCCAATAATTCTTGGATCACCTCTAGTACTGGAGCCACACCTTCTTATCTTCCCTCATCCTTGACCCCTCAGGTCCATGGTCCTCCTTACCCAACAACTACTTATTGGAACCCACCTCAAGGATACGCTCCCCCTCCGATGACTCAACCTTACTATCCTTACCCTAACCAACCACCACGACAGGGAAAGGATTCATAGTTGAGAACCAACTATCTGTGTCCCTTAAGGAATGTTTATGGACACTATACACACCATTGTCCTCACTTGGACATAGACCATCAACTTTGGGATGAGGTTAATCACCAAGTAAAACTACCACCCCTTAGGCACAAGCTACCCCACCTCCTATGGTGCTACGTACAAAACCCTTTTCCAATTCAGGGGGTAGTCACAACCCATCCTACGACATAGTATGTTGCATTATCCATCCAACCCCCTAAGTGAGGTGTTCAACATTTGTTCATCTTGTCAAAAGAAGAGGTTAACCTATAGATAATATGAAACCAATACAGTTCGACCAAGACCACTTCTACCAACTAGTCTAGCGACCCTTCTCCCATCAACCCTTCCTTGCAGTTACCTCATCCCCACATCGATGCGAACCCTAAGGCTCCAAAGTCTCCACTAAGATGTTTTACGACCAATGCAAATGTTTGTGCTACACCCAACTATAATATCATCGATGATTTGGCCCATTCCCCTGCCACCATGTCGACCTTGGAATTTCTCAGTAACTTCTTAACACAACGCAAAAAATTGTTGTTCACATTGGGTGACATCGATCCCACCGATGTGTATTTGATGACCTTTGACAATTATTAGTCCAAGCCACATATGCCATCATTAATGGCTTTCCAAATTCTTGTCATGATCAAGAACTTTGTCATTCACCACTGCATTGTCTATGAGGGTGTGTCCACTTGCGTCATGTCTACCTTTGTTTGGAAAAAGCTAGCATCCCCTAAGTTAGATCCCCTCTCGACTACCTTGCATCCTTATTATGGGCATGTGACCCAACCTCAAGGACTCCTTCCAGAAGTACCAGTAAAGTTGGACGGTAATACTTCCCTCATTGATATTGACATGGTAAATGCTCAATTTGATTACAACCTCCTGCTAGGGTGCAATTACATTTATGCAATGAAAGTCGTTGGGTCGACTGTTTTATGGACCATGGTGTTTCCTCACAACAAAAAGATAGTTACAATCGACCAAATGATGTACTATGGCCCCAAGAGGCTGACCGCTCTAGACAACATCCTCCCCGTGGTGGATAATGCCATTAATAGTGCATCGGTTCTGTCATTGACTTTGATTTCCCCAGGTGTCTTCTAAGAATCCCCCATGGCTAGCACTTTTTCAACATTGCCACCACCTTCGATAGTGCCCTAGATAATAGACCTTTTCACCCTCTCGTTTGATACACCAACGACCCAACAACCACCCGAACCACAACTTCAACCATAACTAGTGCCGACTCCTTCCCCGAGTCAACTACTGGGTAATCAATGGGGAGCCACACCTATCCAACATATACCTTTTCTATTCCCACCTTCAAGCATTGTGAGCACACATGTCATGGAAGCCCTCAACTTTCATGGTATAACTTTGGGCATCCCAGTTTGGTACATTATACTCCCAAACCCTCCTCTGACCCCACAGGTCATTTTGACACCAGTTCAACCTATAAACACTGCCAATTTCCCACCACCCAACATATCCCCGGATGTGGAATCCCCTCAGGCTGCCTCTTAGCCAACTCGAAGTAACCCCTCACTTCCTCCCAAGAAGAAGGATGGGGGAAACCCATCCAACACCAATCAAAACAAGTCTGGAAGCACAAATTTTTCTACTCTGACTTGAATTCCACCCCCTTGCACATTATGTGATGTTATTGGTAATGTCACCCAAAACTGTTCACAATTTCCTATCCTACTAACATATGTGTAGACACTTGATGACGGCAAGCATGTTCCCATGGTCCAGGTTCCTAACCCCAACCAAACCAAGAACAAGTCCCTTCGCACAAACCACCCATGCATAATTTGTGGTCTTTACGGGCACTAATCCCATCATTGCACTGAATTAGTCTAATACCGCTCTATCTTAGCTAACTTACGCAAAATATCATTGGAATTAGAGATCACCATTGTGGAAGACATACGCCCCTGAAATATTCTTCGAACAAGGTTAATACCATTTATGTCATCTCGACGAGTGATCCTCTATCTGTGCCACGACTCTCTGTTGAGCCTTATGATTTGAAAATTCGAGTGTTCCACACGGATGAAGAAATCCTTGAGGCATTAACAAAGCCATACTTTCCTTGGGATGACATGCACCACCATGCATACTTTATCCCTGAGTCACCACTTATTCCAACCTCCAACCAGTTTAGTGTGGAGTCAAAAGACTTCCTTCCTCATCGCAACATCGATTGGTTCAAACACCCCATCCCGACACCTGATGGCTTTGAGGAAGGCAACATGGCTAATATCTCACCTACCATTCATCTTAACATTTTCGTCAAGCCCAAGATTGTGGAGAAAATCACCCTAGGAGAATCATGAACTCTAGAAGAGGCAGCTGCATATAAATCTCTTTTCCAAGAATTTCACGACATCTTTGCTTGGTCGTATAGTGAGATGCCTAGTCTCGAACCATCTATTGTTGAGCGTTGAATAGACACATGGCCTGGTGCCATTCCTGTTCGACAAAAGCAATGACCAATCCACCCATAAAAACCACCAATTGTTAAAGTTGAGATAAAAAAACTACGCCAAGATGGTTCCATTTACCCAATTGCTTACACAACGTGGGCATCCAACCTCGTCCCGTTGAACAAGACACTAGTAGAAAATGAGAAATAAATGACCAGGTGACTAAAAAATGTGGTCACCACAGTTTTGAAGGTATAAATGGCCAAACTTGAGTGAGCCGACTACAAATGACCAGAGGAATGACCAATTGGGTCACGGGATAAAATATATGACCAGATAACAAGTAACTAAACTAAAAATGACCACATAACAATAACATTAAGAATATGAATTGGTCATTGTTTGTTGTATCACTTCGACAATGGAAAATTGCAATTTTGACAAATAATTTGTACAATTTACTAAATTCTAACATTGCAGATGGGTCTCTGGATCCATATGCGATGTTAGAATTTAGTAAATTGTAACATTGTATATGGATTTAGAGACACGAGCTAGGGTTAAAAATGCATGTCTAGTGTCATAATAATTTTCACCCTTTCTTTGTATCAACATTGCAGTGAGGATCATCCATATAACACTTCACATTGTCTATTTTAATTTAATTTCTTAATAAGCTTTCACAATAACGATATCACTTTGCAATCAAGTTATGGAAACAAAATCAAATTAACTTTCCTATGATGTGTCCATTTGCGCAGAGGTAAAGTCTGTTGATGCCTGTTAACCCAAATTCAAACAAAGTTGACATTTCAACACTTGACACATTGATGGTATCTATAACACGATTTCATGCCGTGTTGCGTTTAGAAACTTGGCCAATGTTATAGATTAAAAAATAATCGCGAAGGACTCTGGTGCAGATACATTGAAGAGGAAATTTTTTGCGAAGGGATCGACTGTAGATCAAGGCTAGAATTTGACGGGCATATGCCCATAATGGGGCATTTTACCCATCAAAATAAAGTTAACATTTTGAACAAACCATCTCAAATAACGGGGGATCGACTGTAGATCAAGGTTAGAATTTGACGGGCATATGCCCATAATGGGGCATTTTACCCATCAAAATAAAGTTAACATTTTGAACAAACCATCTCAAATAACGGGCAAAAAAATTTCTAGGACATTTTTTTGACGGTTAATTATTTTTCTAAACTGTCATTAATCTTTATTCATAAGCTTGTTATGATATTTGTATGCCTATATAAGTGGCGTGAAGTAGGTGTCATGCTATTCAATATGTAATAATGGAGATTGAATCTTTCCCATTGATTTAAGAGTAGGTGGATGAGTTGCCCTCAATGGAGATGGCTTTGCTTTCATTTCATTTGTTCTAATTTCTTTCTTATATTGGGCTAGTCTTGTCCCAACAGGGGGTTGTGCCCTTCTTTTCAATGCCTTTTGCTTTCCTTTGTGCCCTTCCTTCAAGGATAAGTCTATTTCTAAGTCTGAAAGTGCAACTCTGAAAGAGAGGTGGGTACCATTTTAGAAGAAGTCAGTGTTAAACTATGTTAATGAAGGAATTAACCCACCCACCCACCAAGCATCAACATTTTATCAACTACCAAATTTACGAAGCGTCAACAATTTATCATCCATTGAATTTACCAAGCATCGCCTATGGAATTTTAGATACACTTGATTTTTTGTTATGGGCCTCAGAAGTTAGAAGCACCTGCTGAATTTAGATACCCATTTCTCTAAACAGTTTGAAACTGCTCTCCTTTGGCTGCCACACACTAGAAGCTACTAATTATAGTAAGATGTTAGTTTCATTTTTTTTAATAAATTTGATAATAATCTAAATTTTTTTATAATGAAACTATTAGGTGTTTTTTCTTAAACATGAAATTGTTTTTGTTATTTGGATATTGAGCTAGGTTAACAGTTGTGACTAGCCAAAGGCATGAAAATATGGTTTTATTGTGGGAGGCTCCAAATCCCACTTTATATATTTCCAATACTTTCAAATTACAATTTATAGGTCTTGTTGCTTTTCACACATCTATTCCCATTTTTTTAAAATGATTTATTTTATATATGTTAAAACTTAGTAACATTTTTTTATTCTTGAATTATTAGTAATTGGTTGAAACAATTACTTTTACTCATGGGGAAAATTTTTTCTAAACAAGTTTGAAGTTGAAAGTGGTTTCTTCTTATCCATTTATAGCCAAGGGAAAGTAAATGGACCAAAGAAGAAAGAAGGAACCATGAGTTGGTTGGTACAAATTTTAACCCTTACCCACAAAAACACATTGAGAATTAAATTGAACCCCATGGTTATTAATTTGAATGAAAAAATGTATCACATAATTTTCTCTACATTAGTAAAACTTGTGCCCAAAAAATAGTTTTTACTAGAATATTTGCATCATGTATAACACATAGACAACTCCAATTCTCTGAAAGATTTTCTTTAGCTTGGTATGTGCAAGTTCATGTGCAATAATAGTTGAGGAATCCAAAAACATCCATACCTTGGAAAACAACATTATTAAACTTCTTTTGACAAAGACACTTGAGATAACATTATAGTACAACCTCAATTGCAATGTGTTTTCTAATGAATCTCCTCTACAAAGGCCATATTGCATTTATTTGAGATTATAACTCAAGTCCTTTTGAATAAAATGTCAAAATTTCAATGACACCATTGATGCAACATGTTAACCTTGAAAAATTTGGTATGTTGTATTACATGTGGCCTAACATTAAACTTTGGAAATGATTCTAGGTTCCACCTTTTGTTTGTTTCCTAAGTTTAACACTTAATGTACTTCGGATGCATAATGCCGACACATGTTATTGAATTACTTGAGTTGCTCTTAGTAGGTTCTTTTGTTCCACCCTGTATTTTCAAAGTACATGATCATGACAATAAAACATGGGTAAATGAGTTTATTGTTATCTTTGAATTGGAAATTAAACTCCTTAATAAAATCATATATTTTAATTGAAAATTAAAATTTCCCAATTTTAATTACACTATCATGCAACATGTTAACCTTGGAAAATTTTGTATGTTGCATTACATGTGGCCTGGCATTAACCTAATGATTCTAGATTACACGATTCTGGGTTACATGTTTTGTTTGTTTCTTAAGTTTATCACTTAATTTACTTCATATGATTTTGCCGTATATACCCCTTTGTGGGAATAATTCTTCAACTAGGGTTTTAGGGTTTTTTTGATATGAAATGCGTCAATCTTTTGAGAATTTTGCAGGGGAGGATATCGACAGAAATGGATCATACAGACTCACAGAGAAGACAAAGATCAAAGAGTCTGATAATTTATCATTCAAGACATTTAGTGGCACCATGAGTGGTTTCATAGCGGGCTCCGTCTGGGTAGCCGTGGTGGCCATTCGTTACGATGTGCCCAAGGTAGAGAGAAACGTTTCCCTTCCGGGTCTGATAAGGACCGTAAAAATTATGGGGAATTATGGTCTCACATTTGCTGCAATCGGAGGGGTCTTTGCATTAACCAATAATATGGCTAAGAGATTTCTAGAGAAGGAGGACTTCTGGCACGGAGCCATTGGTGGTTTTGGTGCCGGTGCCTCCGCCTTGGGTTTGAGAGGTAGCGATTCTGGACGTTCTAAATCTCTGTTGTTTTTTTATCAAAAATATTCGAAATTCAATACAATTTTGATAATTATTTATTCATTTTTGATAAGATCCTTTTACTATCTTTCTGTGTGGCAAGCCATCTCCATTCTGGAAATATTACTATGCATGATGCACATTGGCTTCCTCGCTTCTGCCACCCCCATTCTTGTAAAGATTGTGATGTACAATGCTCGAGAAATATTTTTTTTGTTTGGAAACAGCAGTAGGTATCTATTCTGTCGAAATCATGCCAAGATGCTTTTATTGTCATCACTTGGCAAGCCAACCCATCCCCATTCTGGAAATATTACTCTAATGCACATTGGCCTCCCCTCACCCTCATCCTTATAAGTCTTACGACATACAATGCTTTAGAAATATTAAGATCCATTTGGATAGGAAACCAATTCTGGGTGGATATCAATTCTGCCAAAACCATCCAAGACTTGCACCTGGCCCTAACGGGTTAACATGACTTGCTTGAGCAAGATGTTCCCTTCCCAATGTGTGGAATGTCTCTGGGATTTGAACCTTGTCTCCTTGGCAGGGGTATGTAAACACTCCCCCTCCTCATCAAACCAAAGCCCCGCCGTTGATAGGTTGTTTTTAAATTTGGCTATTGAATATTATGATAATCAAAATTTTTCAAGACATGAATGATGATGGAAACAACAACTTTATTCCCCTTTCCCCATCAAACCAATCTGACATGTAGTTTTTAAATTTGGCTATTGAATATTATGATAATCATTTTTTATTCCCCTTTCCCATCAAACCAATCTGACATGTAGTTTTTAAATTTGGCTATTGAATATTATGATAATCATTTTTTTAACATATGAATGATGATGTAAATAACAACTTTATTATTGCGTCGGTCCTCTGTCGGCGGGAGTTGCATTGCAAATGTAGAAACGCCAGTCATACAACACATAGATCTTCGGTTCATTTTTCTTCAGTTAAGTACTCATGGCAACTCTTTGCAATTTGATCAGGTGTTTCCCCATAACTGCCACTCACAGTTACTGTTATCTTTCATCATTTGTAAGTGGATTATATTTATGTAAGCTTAATCTATAATGCTCCTAAAATCTGAAATGAGTCGTTTAAAAAAGACAACGCAGGGCCATTTCATTTTGCACGCACATTTAAAGAAGCCCAAATTTAGAATTGAATCTTGAATAACATCTTAATGCAATTTGTCAAGTGTTTTTTAATCCAAGCGAAAATGGGAGATAAAATAATATTATAATATTACAGAAAGGATGTCCAACATTATTCTGTACATTCCTATTTTCTTTTGCATTGTTTTACATTGGCTACTATTCTTTCCATGCATGGTCTAAATAAACAATCTGCTTGTTCTTGAATACCAGATAGGGGGCTTGCACTAACCATATAAAAAACACTGACATCATTGTAAACTTGTTAAGGCCAACAAGTATGTAGAAGAAGGAGAAACAAAGAGACAGAAGTGATAACTTGCTTAGGAAGTTGCTTATTGCTTGGTAGGTTTCCTTGCTTTTGAGCTTCTCCTCGAGGGGTTTCCGTGCCTTTCGAATTTGCTTAAATTCTTTAGTGCCTTTACCCAAAGATTTATATATTTCCAAATTCCTTGGTGGAATTGCACAAAGATTTAGATGTTTTTTATACTTTTGTATCCCTGATTAGCCCATGTGATAATAATTGTTGATAAGGAATTTTACTAGTAATTTGTAAAGTAAATTTTTATATGTATCTTTTCTAGCACTTGAAAAAGGGATATTGATACCAGTACTGATATTAGTTATTGGAGCTATGTCTTTATTTTTTGTTTGATTTCCAAAGGTTGTGCATTTTATCTATCATATTCAGTAGGAAACATAGACTTCTAATACTGTGCTTTTTATTTAATTTCATCCCATCTCTATACTTATATATATATTTTTTCAGTGGAATGCATTTACCTGGGTTTGGTTGCCAGGGTAAGGTCTAAAGTTGGGTTGTTGGGTAACATGTTGAATTTCGATATCCTGGTAACATGTCATTGCTTCGGCTGGAAATGGATTGGTTAGAGTGATGTATAGGTTACTTTCAGTGCTTAACATATTTATATGACAAGCTTGGCTTTGTTTCAAGTACCGGGGTTTTCACTGTGGTCTTACCATTTTTAGGAATTGTAATTTGTTTGGAAATGTATATATGAAGAGTTGTCTTCTATTGCTATACTGAAATAATTGTATGTTCTTTTTGTAGTTTATCACGATTCTAATTTTATTTTTCTAGCAATAAAACAATATTTAAAAAGCATATGTAAAAAACTGAGCAGATGAGCTGCCACCAGGTGTAATTTAATATATCCCAATAGTCTAGATGCTCCCTTACTTGATACAAATAAAATATTCCCGAGGCTTTTAATCATTCAGATACATAACGTGCACAAGTAAGGTCACAATGTATGCACCGGTGCAGGATATTACAACTGACATGCATTGAACACGAGTAAAATAAATAGCCGTTGAAGCACCATGCATCACTAAACTGAAAATTATAAGGGAAAAATTCCGCCATTGGGCAAAGTTTTACATGCATTGAACATAAGCGTAAAACAAACAACCTCTGTAGCACTAGGCACCTCCAAAGTAAAAATTATAGAGGCGAAATTTCACTACTGGGCAAAGTGTCGGGCTGATTTTTATTAATACAATAGTTTACTTGGCTTAGTGCTAAAAATACATGTCACAATTTTTATATATGTTTAGTAGACTCCAACACATCTACATGGAATTGAATGAAGAAGCATACAAGCTGTCCAAAGAAGCCTTGTTGCTACCGCTAGGGTTAATGATGATAAAAGATTATGAAAATAATTTTTTGGTAAATCAATATGTAATACTGTGAATGGAAAATTTCTGTTATGTGATATATCAATTTCCTGAAAATACCAATGATGGCGTGACAAATATAAGGCAGTCAATTTTGTCATTGGTTTATGATGGGTACAAGGTATCAATGATGTATGCTGAATGGCTATTTTTGTAAAGCCTAGGAAGGACTCACAAACTTTATATATGCCTCAAAAGGGCAGTTAATGTTATTCAATGTAAATAAAGCGATTTTTTCCTCAGGAAAAAAAAATGTTCAGTAGACAATTTTTATCTATTGAAAACTCCATTTATCCCTAGACACTACATATTCGAGGTTGAAATTCTCTCTAGGGTTTTAAAATCTTTGCAAGAGAGGCCAAAATTCACCATGGGGTTTTCATTTATTTTGCAACAGAGGTCTAGTTCCTAGATTCCTCAGGATGAAGGCTAAAAATTCCCCATGTTCTTTCATTCTTTTATGATGGAGGATGAAGTTTCCTTTTGCTTCAATTGGTGGGTTGTTATTATCTGCTACTTTATAGTTTTTTGCTTATGTCCAGTTACATTCACTTTCCCATCTTTCAATACAAGTAACAGATGGTGGTATGCTGCTTGAACTGTCAAACTTGAGTGGGGGATCTAATAGTGTCTGGCTTTTGCTGACCCAACTTGCTTCTTCTAGGTAGTAATTGATAATGTTATAAAGGGTTTGCCGAATCTGGGGAAGACTATAGGTAGGGAGGATTATAGGTTGGGAAGCCACATTTTAGGAATCTTTGTAAGAAAATAGAAGATACCTTAGGCATGCATGAGGACTTTGACCATAGACCTTGACATTACTCAGACTTGGTTTACAATGGGCTTATGGAATTAGGGTTTACATAGTTTGGTTGCGAGGGTAAGGTTTGGGTAATGTCACAACCCATTTTCATTAAGCAACGACGGTGGAGGGCCAAGGCTTGGGCGATTATGCGTTATAACTTGTGTAGATTGTGTAGTGTGGACAATGGCATCAATATATCATATAACATCCAGAGTCTAGGGGCTAGGTTGAGTGCTCCACCAACATGATTATTACTCATATATATTAATATTAATTTTTATTATTTTTCTTTATATTTCATTTCATTTTTGACATTATTATGGCAATTTTGGGCATGTTGAAGCCTCTTAAAAATCCTTAAGGTCAAACCTATGCATGTCTAAGGATAAAAATTGCCCTAAAAAGGTGATAGACGTTAGCAAAACCAAGCTTTGGTAAGCTCTTGGGGGGGGGAGGGGGGGTGTGTGTGAAGCATGTAGAACAATCTTGAGAAAGTTTTAGGCATGCATTTGATTGGAATCGACAATAAACTAGCAGTTTTGAGTCAACGTTCAAGCCTAAAGGAAACAATCACAAAGGAAGATCAAATGTACAAGCATCATAGTACACCTCAATATAAATACAATGAACAAAGGGGTCATCTTCTGAAGAAACACAATATCTCTTCCACTACTTAGTATGAAGCCATGGAATATGTAAATAAAAACCATAACCATTCCTGTTAAACTAATTTTGGCAATACTTCAAAGGAAGCTACAATTTGCTCATGATTATCAGAATGATATATGAAGCTACCATGTTCATGTTTCCCCAAAATATGCAGAGTTGATGCAAAATCCTTCACAATCCATGGATTCATTCCAACAACATCTAAGATCATCCTTTTATTTGGATCTATGAAATTCAATAGCGACAATTTGACTAGCCCAAGTTTTTATCACACAATTCTTTATTAGTGAATGCCAAGAGGTTCCCTTCCCATTTCTATGACAAATATGTTAGATTTTTGGGGATGGTCACCTATTTGGAGTTTCACATTATCAATCTCACCATTGCATTCCATAGTGCCCCCATTGGCTATCATGATTTGAAAATTATGCATTGTATGGACATAATAGAGTGTTTCTTCTTCTACTTTATGACGGATGAAATAAAGGGTACGATTATTGTCCATTAGGATGATCATCTTCCTATGGTTGTTATAGCCTACCAACTTGAAGTTTTGAGGAGATGTAACTCTAAACAAAGCATGAGTTAAAATTTGTTGTTCCTCACAAGGAGGCTCCCTAGCGTTAACTTCATCAAGAGGGGGTGTAAGCTTCATGAGATCTAGATCAATGATGTCCTCATCTGAAATTGCCTCATAATTGAAAGATGGTGCCATATCAACAACAAAAAAATTATGTTCTTTAGATTTAATGGCTTTAAAAAAATCATAATAATTATAACATAGAAATATAAAGTTAACTTTCTATCGTTTATGCAAGAGTCAACTTGTGGACCTTAAAAGGATACAAGGGATGTGGATGTGGCATAATGGTGGGGTGTGGTCTTTGAAAAAAATTGGGTTGTTTTCACTAGGTTCACTACAACAAATCCTGGAATTAGCGTCCATTTTTAGTGTAATTTTTTTTTACATTGAGTGGTCAAACTAGACGCTAAATAAGACATGTCATGGACAAAACTTAAAGCGTCTCAAAAAACGTCTTTTTTTGCTTCCTAGATAGCATCTTTTATGACGTCCAAAATAGTGTCTATTTTTGTGCTTCGAGAATAACGTCTAACTTTGCTTCCTAAACAACGTCAATGTTTGCTTCCTAAATAATGTCATATTTTTCTTCCTAAGGAGTGTATTCTTTTGCTTCTTAAATGAAATCCCCGTTAGCGCCATATTTGCATCCTTAATAGCACCATGTTAGCATCCAATATTGCATCCATTTTCGCTACCACTTTAGCATCCCATTTTGCACCATGTTTTACTTCCAAATATGTGTCAATTTTTGCTTCCAAATTTGCACCAATTTTCGCTTCCTTCTATAAATTATTAATTATATCAGTGAGTTTAACATAACAATAACATTGATTTTACAATATAAATTTACATAAAATTGTTAATTTTAAGATATAATTTTAATTCATTATCAAAATTCAATAATTCAATATATTAAGACAAGAAAAACCATAATGTTGTCTCAACTCATTTATAATTATTTATAATTATTGGTCACAAATAATTCTTAAAATTGTAGTTTACATATTTATTAGATGAATTTATTTTTAATATTAATTACACATTATAATTATTTTAATATGCTAAAGATATGTAAAATATTATAAATTAAAGTTAAGATTTTATCTATGACTGAAAATTAGAGATGTTTGCCTTATGAATTGATGGTCAAATAATTTCTATCATGCATTTCATTTGTTTATATTAATTTTTTTTTATATCACGTTAACATAACAATAATATTAATTTTACAATATAAATTTACATAAAATTGTTAATTTTAATATATAATTTTAATTCATTATAAAAATTCAATAATTTAATATATTAAGACAAGAAAAACCATAATGTTGTCTTAACTCATTTATAATTATTCATGACAAATATTTCTTAAAATTGTAGTTTACATATTTATTAGATTAATTAATCTATAATATTAATTAAACATTATAAATATTTTAATATGTTAAAGATATGTAAAATGTTACAATTAAAGTTAATATTTTCTTTATGACTGAAAATTAGAGATGTAAAATGTTATAAATTAAAGTTAAGATTTTTTTAATGACTAAAAATTAAAGATGTTGAAATAGTTTTGGCTAAAAAAAATAGTAATTTTATTTGAACAAAAAATTACATTCGCATATGTATAAAAGGTAGATAAATACCTCATACATTGTCAACAAAAAACAATTTAATGTTTCTACACAAAACTTTTTACAGATTTACATCTCATAGAGTATTCACAAATTAATCTAAACAAGATTTAGCCACAAAAAAATAGATTATATATACCATATATCAATAAAGATATCCACAAAAAGTTTGTACATTAATCCTGTTCAAAACAAGAAGCTATAGAACATGATAATAACTATAAATGCCAGCCAAATCTTGTTCTAAAATCTTCCAAAGAGCCAAAGAGGAGCTGCGTGGCTTCCTTGGATTTTTTGCTGGAACATCCCCCTTGCTTCTGTTGTTGAACAGAAGAATCCCCCAATTGCTGCAGAACCATCGTTCTTTCTGCAAGATCCGTCCCCAAGCCTTTATAAATCACAAAGATCCATCTTCAGCAAAAGAATGAGCTCTTGCAATATGGGATATAGGATTATAAGAAGTAATAATCAACACAATACAATTTCACCAAACTAAGGAAAAATACAGCAATTGATTATACAAATAAACTTAAAACCTCCATTCACTTAGGGCCAAATTGATCCAATAGTCACGCCTTCATATTCTTATTCTTTGTGCATATGTATCAAGGGAAAAGAGAAAATGAAATAGAGAGAAAACTAGTTTTTTTTGTTGATGTTTCTAATTATAAAAAAAATAGTAACTAAGTAATTTTCCTTTATTATATTGATGTTTCTAAAACATTTATAAATCACTTAAAAAAGTTATATAATATTTTTAATATTGATAAAACAAAAATCTCATCTTATAATGGAAATAGATAATTACAATTTAAGAAAAAAAAAACATTAATAATTAAATACTAAAAATTTTAACATTTTGATAATAAAAATGATAACCAATATATCTTATATAATTTTAAGTAACCATTTATAAACAAATGATTTGTTCAATGTAGAGATAATCATAGCCAAGTTCAATAATACAATTACACAATATCATGAAATATTTTAGCTTTGAATATATGTAAACATTTTAATTATAAACTAATTTAAATATGATTCATAACATAATAATATGATATAATCTATTTTTAGATCTTACATTGCATAAAAGCTTAATGAACTATTGTTAATAGTTGAATACATTTATTTTTATATTAACATTTAAAAAATGTAGAATTGAAGATATGTTTTAGTTGGATATATTTATTTTGTATATTAACATTTTTTAAAATTGAAGATATGTTTTAGTTGGATATATTTATTTTGTATATTAACATTTTTAAAAAATGTTTAGTTGAATATATGTTTTAGTTGAATATAATTTTTTTTTGTATTTTAATATTTTAAAAAATGTATAGTTGAAAATATGTTTTAGATAATGATTAAAATAATGAGCAATCAAATAGACCTATTTTTTTTAAGGTTTGTTTTGTGGTATAATTAGAAGTATTTTTGTGAAAAATGAAATAAAATTTATCCAAGATACTTTTATCCCAAATAAAAGGTAAGATAGGATCTAAAAGATTGATCATTTTTTAATTTTTTAACAAATTAATTAAGTTATTCTAATTATAACAACTTAATGGTGGATTTATCGTATTTAGTGAGGGATCAAATATCTTAGGTATAATTGTGTCTTCAAGTTTTTGCAATGTAAAATATGGTTGCACTTTGGGTGATTCTATCCTTCTTGAGATGTGATAGATCTAGAGGTAACATGGAACTAAGTAGTTTTAAAAAAAAATCCATCTATATTAAGGACATATAGGATTAAAAACAAAACTAAAATACAAATCTAACAATGTTTAAAATATAAAGATTAAGAGGGATATATACTAGGTCATTTTATTACTATATAGTATTATTATTACACTTGATAAGCCTAGATACATACTCATTACTCAATGTAAGGAGAATAACGAGAAATGAGGGAAGTGGAACCTGAAACAAAATCTATGTGTCCATACATGACGCATATGTGGTAGTTATGTGATAGTCACACCATTCTATAATAACAATATTATATGTTATAGATTTTATGTGCAACCATTCATGGGCTCAAGTTCCACCAAACTATATTGTAGAGAAGGAAAAAGAATTCACATATGAGTGTCTATGTAAATAGGGATTCTACGCAAAAAAGGTGGTTGATTACTCTTAAAATAGAGTTGTACCACCATGTAAATGGAACTAATATCATTACTCATATGAAACTGATACCCTCAAGGGGCCATGTGTGGTTGGTGGATACAATCTTCTTAGGATTACATGGCTAGAAGATTATTTTTGGGACAAAGGATCAAGTTTCTTCCTATGACCATGTCTAAGGCCCCAAGGCCCCAAGACATGGACACATAATGCCATGAATATCTCTATGAGGTTATGCATGGTTCTTAGATACCTTTTTCATGGCTATGGATGCCTTAATGATTTTTTTAGGGCGAAATTAATTGTATTATTCCCTAGAACATCATTCCTAGGCAATGAGACATTTAGATACTACTAAAAAGGACATGATGAAATTGGTATCTCAATCATAGGAAAATTATACCCTCGGGAGGCCATGTGTTGTTGCTTAAGGCTATTGTTTCATCTCTATATGAATAAATTGTTCATTTAGGGCTTCGTTCAAGTATCCCCCCTTGATAATGTCCATGGCCCCAAATTTCCAATACTTGGATACATGGCACCATGGATACTCTTGTGAAGTCATATGTGGTGCTTAAGGAATTTATCATGTTTGTAGATGCTTCAATGGTTTCTTTAATTCCAAAGGCATCGTATTCTTCCATATAACAAAATCCTCAATAATTGAGTCATGTGTGTACTACTCAAAACCACCTAATGGTAATTGCATTATCAATCGTAGGACACTTATACCCTTAAAAGGTTATTTGTGGTTGGTGGAAGGAACATTCTTAGTCATTAATGACTACAAGATTCCTTTAGGGCCCAAGGTTCATATGTCCTCCATTAACCATGTTGAAGGACCCAAGACGTAGATACATAGTACCATGAATCCCCTTATGAAGTCATGCGTGATGCTTCGATACATTGTTCATGGATTTTGATGCATCAATGATTTTCTAATGTTCAAAGGCATGGTCTCATTCCTTACAACATAATTCCCAAGGCCATGACATGTGCACATACTAGCCAAAACCATCTAATGGCACCAACATCCTCAATCATAGGATAATATTACTCTTAGGAAGCCATGTGTGTTTGGTGGAGGAAACCTTCGTAGCCTTGGATGCCTAGAAGATTCCTTTAGGTCCCAAGATTTATGTCTCCTACACTGATCATGTCAAAGGAACTAAAGACACAAGACTTGCATACATAGCGCCATGGACACCCTTGTGAAGTCATTCATGGTTATTTGAGGCACTGTTCATGGATATGTGTGCCTCAATGTATTCTTTAGGGCCTAAGACATTTTCTTCTTCCCTAGAATTCCATTCCTAATGCCCTAAGACACCTACATAAGGATATTTATTTCTTCCTATGACTCCAATTGAGGACTTGAGATCCATCCCACTATGCAAAAACGCTCAATTGTGCATATATCCAACTTTTATCACATATATCCACTTTAAAGGGTGTATTTTATGTTTCATGGTTTTGATCATTTCCCATTACATTAATGATCTTATCTTAGTGTATAATCTTATCTTATTGAGATCCATACACGATCAATCCTAACCTGTCGTCAGGCTATGTCCTTCCTAGAATCTTTTTGTATGTGAATATTGGTTCATCGATTTTCGAATGAGACCTTGACACCATCCATTTCAGCCGTTAAACCTTAGTTCGTAAACATCATCTACATCAATTATGAATCAAGTCATGAGTTTGAATACATCAGATTTGAAACCATGAGGGGTCTATTATTTTCTTCATGCCAAGATTCCAAGGATGATATAAACCCTCAACACCACATTCCCCTCGCCTTCACTTTGTGCTACCCTGTTAAAGTCCACGATGACAGCGTTGAAGACCACAATGCCAATAGCAGGGAATCGTGAGGGTCTGGTGTTTTATCCATGCGAAGCTTCCAAGGATGATAAACCCTCAACACCACATTCCCATTGCATTCACTATGTGCTAACCTGCTAAATTCGACGACGAAAAGATTGAATACCACGATGCCAATCACAGGTAGTTTGACATGTTTTGGCGCCCACATATGGATTTTTAGTTTTTTTTTAAAATTGGTGTAAAATTATTTTTTTCAAATTCTAATCTAAGGTGAATAGATGATAAAAAAAAATGAGTACTAAATGACACATGGATGGAATGCACACATTTTAGTTTTTAGTTTTTCAAATTTAGTGTAAAATGATAATGGAATAACCAATAATAATGGAATTTCATGACATGAACATCTTATTTAGGAAACTCACATGGCCTTAGACCCTATGCGGCCTTAAAGTGCATGGTAAAAAGTCACCACACATACTTATAAAATTAATTTTGGCTTATATGTGTTGCATGGTTACTATTACAAGTTTTCATGCACCGATGATGGTTCTTGATGGCTTAAACATGGTCAAAGGAGACACACCAATTTCTTACGGTCTAAAAAAGGATTTTAGTGCTCATGGACCATGCACTTTGTATCAAACCACCATGAAATCCTTGTAAAGAGAATGTTTGTCCTGCATGTATTGGATGTGCGTCCTTGTAATGAAGATGATTATTGAGGCCCTAGATGTCGTATTAGGAAGATCAATGTCTTAGGTTTTTAGAGGCTATTCTTGGCGTTATATGGGATGTTTTTTGGGACGCTAATTGGGACGTTAATTTGGATGCTAATTGGGATGATAATTGTGATGCTAATTGGGACGCTAATTGAGGCGTTAATTGGGATGCTAATTAGCGTCAACTTTTAAAATGGGACGCTAATTGGGACATTAATTGGGATGCTAATTGGGATGCTAATGAGGACGCTAATTGGGATGCTAATTATCGTCCAAAATAGTGCCAAATTTTAAAAATGGACGCAAATAACGCCATCAAAAGTGCCATCCCGTGGAAAAGCGTCCACTTTGTCCAAAAAATGATGAAAAATACACTAAAAGTGATAGTGGACGCTAAAAAGGAAGCTAAAAGAGACGCTAATCACAGGGTTTTCTTGTAGTGGTTGTTGCAACAAAATGTGAGTACTTATCTAGATGAAAAACTTCCAACAAGCTAGTGGGATGATATACCTCAACTTGGGTTTTTATTTCCTCCTTAGGACAACTAATAAAACAAGCCTTGAAGAAATCATCTATCAAACCTTCTATTCTAATAGCTAGTCACTCAAAAGAAGAAATAAATTATTCCAATGCTCTAGTTTGGTGCAACTAGGTAAGACTCTCACAAAATTATTGTAACCATAAAAGTGATCTTATAGGGCCTTCAAAAACTAGTTCCAAGAAATGTACTTGTGCCCCCCTAATATGACTTCATATGCCATTTCCACCATTTCCAATGTTCCTTCTCCAATGAGATAACACAACTACTTGGAGTTTCAATTCTTCATCCTTGACATATTTAAGAGATAAGATCTCCACCTAACCAATTAAAAGAGTTGGAGTGAGTCCTTCGAACTTATTCAAATCTACCTTAGTAAATATATGCATCACATTGGGTTGATGGTCATGAAGAAGTAGCAATGTGTGATGGTGGTCTTCAGAGTTGGTTGATTGTTCTATGTTTTGGACTTTTTCAGTGACTTTTGTTGCAGTTTGATGATGGAATATTTGTTGAAATTAATGTTTTTCATGATTCAAATTCCATTTTTTACTGTATAAATGAATTCAGAGCCCTAAGAAAACCTTGGTAGACATATTATGTAGTTCCAACAACATATATATGCAATTTCAACACTCTTAGCCATATTCCAGTAGGAAAAATCACCCTAAACTTAAAACGTTTGGCTTACACTATCGTGGTATTGATGACTTACCATTGACCATTGTGGGATAGTACTACGATGCTTGATTGCAGGGTCCTTCAACTAAAAACTCATTCTATCAGACAGTATAATGCAGCCTTTGCAAGAAATTAATTTGCTGAAACCATTCATTTTTTAAGATCCAACCTGTCTAATGGATGCAATAGTCTCACTTTCTTGGTTCTGATAGTCTGGTGGTTCTATTTCCCACCATTTCTAGCTTCAACTAATGTTTGAATTTGGGTTCTTAAAATTTGGGGATTTTCGAGGTTGGGTTGATGCAAATTTTAAGCTAATCATGAAGAAAAATTATTAATATTGTAACGAAGGAAATGGATGAGTTAAACAAGAAATTCCTTGGTTCCATAAAATCTATAAATCTTGTTATTCAATGAGACCCTTTTGATGAATTTTGTACCCTAAGACAGGTTCATATTTTCATTTTGGGGAACCTAAAAGTTCCCTCTTACAGGCACTTAAAAGTTCTGTCTTACAATCTAAAACTAATACAAGTTGTGAGATTGATTTGGAATCCTGGATTTTAGTGACATGGTTTATCATTTGAAGTGGCTGCTACTAACTTAGTTGGATATCTTAGAGGATGTAAATCTTCTCACACTACCATGAAATTTTTTCCTTTATTGATGTCCATAAGAGGATAAATCAACAGAAGGTGCACTAATGAATCTAAGTTTGTAAGTTGCATTGACTATGTATCCTTGGTTGGATAACCTCATAAGGCCATGCTTGGATGTGATTTACTTACTTGTGTGTGTCCTCACTATTGATAGCATCTTGAATTGGATTTGTCTTCACTATTCAATGAAATAGCTATCATGTGTAGAGGAGGCTTTCATCATAATCAAACTCAATTTCTTCTTGCGATTCTCAACTATGTTGAGCACAATTTCTTAGCATAGAACATGTATCACAATGACAATGAGTGCATGAGCTATTTGAAGTAGAGTGCTATGCACATTTGGGAACATGTGAATGTGTAGGTGTAAGGTAAATTCATGCACATATTTGTGGTACAATCTACCACTTTTATCAAGGTTGGGTTCCCTTTTTGTAGGTTCTTTATTTTACTTTATTTAGTAAAGTGAGTGAGAGTTTTTCCCACTTTCATGCAGGAATTCCAACTGGTTAAATGCTGGATATGCCTGTTCTTCTCTAACCAACTAAAAATGATGGGGAACCCAAAATACTTTGGCGTTGCATAGCCAAAAAAATAAGGGCTGAGATAGAAAGGGAGATTAATGGAGAGACTTCCAGTAAAGATCTAACAAATGATGCTGCTTGGTAGAATCATATTCAATTTTCAAGTTTTATTTTTGTCCCTTGGGATTTTGATGGAAACATAACATAGGTGGTTAGGTGAACTAGGGTATAACACAAGACTTGCAATTGAGACCAAGGTATGTCTTCCTCTTTCTTGTTACTAGTATATGGATACTATAGGGATGGAGGCCATTGCCGCTCTCCATCTTGTTAGTCACAAGAAGCTTGCTTGTGAGAATGAAAATAAGTAAATAACATGAAGGAAACAAAAATAGAAAATGTTGACATTGCTTTTGAAATCATATGGAATTAATTTTTATATCGATTGTTGCAGGTCTTAATAACAACTACATACATGTGGGACATAAAGGATACCCACATGTATATGTTTTCTTGTATGTTTGGTGAAATTGAGGTTTCAACAGAGGTTTAGGACTAGGTGTTCTTCGATGTCAAGCCCCTCACCATACTTCTGGAAGAGTACCTTTCTATGTTATGTACAACAACAGGTTGGATTGTAGCGAAGTGGATGAATTTGAATATCGTGTGGGTCCATGCCGAGATATGGTTGCTGGATCAAATACAGATAATAAGGCTGTAGATGAAATGCTTCTCCAGATACAATTTGCAAAATCATTGTACACGAATCTTGATAAAAACACATCCATTTTCCACTTGATGAAGATGGAAGTTGTAACATAAGATATATGATTTTCTCTTTGACTAAAGATGGTGATGAAGAGTGACTAGAGATGGAGATATTAATAAAAGGTTCTCCCTTTGATAAGACTTCAGAATAGTTGATGCAAAAGTTACTGAAGGAAAAATTGTACACCTAGCTTCTTTGGAAAATAAATGATAATAACAAGAGTCCAAACATTTTAGATTACAAGGGATGAGTAGCTCTGCACTTGGAATCTCCACTTGCTTATGACTGGGAAATGGGTCCAATTGTGACTGTTGGTGTCAATGTCAATTTTGTGATGCACATGGTTGGACAACACTTCACTAAGCTACATTTTATGGCAGGTAANCACTTGCTTATGACTGGGAAATGGGTCCAATTGTGACTGTTGGTGTCAATGTCAATTTTGTGATGCACATGGTTGGACAACACTTCACTAAGCTACATTTTATGGCAGGGAATCTACTTCACAACTAAGCTTGCTAATTGTTGTATGATGTGTTTGGATTATGCATATTTGAAAATATTATATTTATCATTAAATCAATTAAAGGTTTCCCATATATATTACTTTACTATAGTGTGTGATGAAAGTTAATTTTGTGAATGATGATATATTTTTATATTAAAAACCATTAATGAACTAGATAAACCAATCCAAATAGTAAGCTAAATGAGAGTAATGAGAGTATTGAGGTCTTGAAAATCAACTGAGGTATGGTTAGCCATAGACTTGAAAACTATTTATGTATTTGGCATTTTGCTCTATTATAAACCTGCTTGGTATGATAACATTGAGAGTAATATTGTATAAATGATTATCGGATAGTAAATATGACGATAGGTTTAAATTTCTTTGCAAATTAATTAATAGCGAAAATAGAAATATTTCCCAAATGTTAGATAAGATAAAGATAAATTTATCAATGTCCATTAAATGAACCACTAAACTAGGTTAATGGGGCTTCCAAACACAATGATGTCAATACAAAGTGGAAGTGCAATGACAGATCCTATGAAAAGTAAGATGCATAAAGTAACGTACTGCTCGTCTAAGTAAGCTAAAACCTAAAAAACCAAACTCTAGAAATAGAGAGCATATATGGAATAAGGATGTACAATGGACATGGATCCAAAATTTGGAGTGAAAATTATAATATTGCTAATGTATCAGGGTCCACTAGGGCTAGCTCCCCTAACATTAGAGGTAGATCTGAGAAAGCTTAGGATAAATGATTGTTTGGAAGAGGACCTGGATAGAGGATACGTTTAATTTGTTGGAAGCCATTTCTTTATATTTTAATTGTTGACAAGTAGTTTCTATGTTGTTTAGATGTTTGTAGCCAAACAAGCATTGGGTTGGAATATGCATGCTAGGAGTGGCTTTCTAGGAGTGTAATCACCAACGACTTTTGGAATCTTACTCCATTTGGTTTTAAAATATTCTTGTACATCTATGGTTGTGAATTTTAACTCGATCATTGTAACTTGAACAATTTTACAATTATGAAAAATTAACATTCTTGCATTTTTTGTTTCTCTAAATGTATTTTCACAGATGTTCTCATCGTCTTCGGTAATAGTAATATGATCCTTTTCTCATGTCTTGTTATACTTGTGTTTGCTTCTTATGCAAAAAGAGTAACTATATTATCTTTGAGAAACATATTTGTGAGGTTTATTTTAATTAATTAATCCATTTGCAGGTATGCAAAATGAACAAAAGACTACTAGTAGATTCAACTTATCGTGTTTTATTACATTGTAATTTTTTGAACTAGTTAACTTATGAACTAGGTTTGTAGTTGCATATTGGAGATGCCTAGTCTTTAAAGGATTAATTTAAGATGACCGATCTCCATTGACATAAAATATCTTAGATCACTGATGTGAAATTATATAATATATTCTATTTAACTGTGCTAGCTAAATGTAAGTGCACCTGCCTTATAGGCAGGAGGCTGGTGGTTCAGTTCCTCCATGCCCTATATATATTATGAAACCACCAAAAAGAGATAAATATTGACCACTAAAAAATAAAGGTAAATGACCCAAAATACGACCAAAATTTGCATATAAACAACCACTGGTGGAAAATTAGCAGTCATTGATCACACGACAAAAAATGTGGTCATATTTAGTTTGATTATTTATAACTTATCTTTTGGTCATATATTTGGTCATTAATGGTCATCATTAATGACCAAACATATGACCAAATGTACGACCAAATCTATAACCACAAAATAAGCTATAAATGACCAAGTTAAATATAACCACTTTTTTGGTCATGCGATCAATGACGACCGCTAATTTGCCACCAGTGGTCGCGAAATCAAAAGTAATCATTTATATACATATTTTGGTCATTTTTTTGTCATTTATCTATCATTTTGTACCAATGAGAAACAAGGAACCATCTTTGTTTACATTGACTTCCATGATCTGAATTTGGCCTGTCCCAAAGACAATTTCCCGACACCATTTATCAATAAGATCACCGACGCTTGTGCGGTCCATGAATTTCTATCTTTTATAGATGGATTTTCTGGATATAATCAAGAAAATTTTCTGGATATAATTAAATAATCGTTGATTCTCTCTCGGCCCCTCCACACACTCTCTACACTCCTCACAGTGAAAATGACAAGTGTCATGTGGTCCCTTCCCCCTTTTATAGGCTCTTTTATCTCGATCTTCTTATGAGTGTCCTAAATTCATACGACATACGTTTGATGTGCCATTTTCACCATTAGAATCAACATTCTTTGCTCTTACCAAGTATATGATCCATTTTCCTTGTTCAATGAGTCTTTTTTGGGCCATATTTCGACCTCGCCTTGATTTGTGTGCCATCATGCAAGTCGTGTCTTATATGTATTTGTATGCATTATTTACATTCCAGCCGCAAATTCATGCTCGGGTATCCTTGTTTCGTGTATATATACAGGTTACAGTTGAGCGCCCCCTTATGGTACCGACCACTTCTACAAGTGTAACTTATTAACTAACATATAAGAAATCCTTCTCTTTTACAAGTTGATGCATTGCCTCTATCATTATCCCTCGAGCATGTAGGACCCCCCACTATCTGAGTAAGTGGCCTTGCCCATCCACCCCTTGCATTTTCCCTTTCTCGACAACAGAGCCTCCCTTCACATGGATGATTGTTTTTTAGAACCCCTTGCAATTGGCATCCATGTCTGTCGAATCATGTTGGGATTGGGAGTACATATAGTTTGACATATTGAATTGAAGCCTCATCTATTTCCTCATATCATCACTAATTGTCCAGTTCCCTCGGACTCCCAGCTCAGAGTTTATGTGAAGCTCTTTTTTGACTCCTTAAACAGTGAAAATATCACCGAGTTATCTTGTTCCTTTCATACTCGTTAAAGGACATGAAAGGACGTTTGTTTGGTATAGGTTTACCCCTTTTTCAGGATGGATGGAATAGTTACGAAAAAGGAATACTCTAGTCCCTTTCGACTAGAAGATTTATCCACTACATACTTTTTATGTTTTTTTCGGGCCTTGGAGACTAACTTTACGAAAAAGACCATCACTAGAGTATTCTTACTATTTTTAGACTCTTTAAAATTGAAAACTCCAACGAGCATCAACTGATTTGGGATCGTTAAAACCGATGGGACAGTACCATATCAAGCATATATCTATACCTTCTTTGAGCTCCTTAAACCATGAAGAAGACCCAAACTGATGCTTCTTAGCACCCCTACAGATTACATCCAGTCCCTTGTGTTGAAAACATTCCCAGTCACCTTTGTTCAAAGTACCTTGCAATTGATTCACCCTTGGAGTCACCATTGAAGCCCCCCCCTTTCTTATCAGCATTTTTCCCCCTCCGAGATCATCCCTATGTAGTTCCCCCCTTAGCTATGTTTCCCTCCCTTGAGATCAGTTTCATATGCTGCTAGATTAGTCTTGTCGTCATTACTCTCAACAAAGGAAGTTTGAGTCCCATTCACAACAACATGCATGAAAAATTTCCAAACACAATACAAAGCATTATTTTAAGAGATTTGGTATTTACTTTATAGACGGACATGAAGAGGAAAGTCATCACTATGTTCCAACAATTCAATCGCCTTGGTGTGTACTTGGACATTTTTGCTCTCAACTCATACAACGTTTTTGATATCCTGGTAGAGATGTTTTGGGTAGTATTGATATCATATTTTGGCTCACTAGAACTCTTTGTTGACTCAATAAAAGGAGATGGGTTGGTTAGTTTAGGACGAAACATAGTACTTGATATAGTATCTAGCAGTGAATTTGGAGTGGGTATAATTTTTTGGAGAGTGAAAGATACATTAGATAACTGAAGGCCACATACAAATATGCAGAGGAGAAATTAAATGTATGTGATTTTATTATATTGATCTTTTCAATCTTTACTCTATTTGATTCTGTTAGGTATAACTCCCGATTGATTGTTTATTCAAATGCAAATGCCTGTATTTATACATTTCATGAGGCGGTTGATTACCAGCCTCTTCGCCTTCCTAGCTATTCATATTCCTATTATTTATTTACAATAACCCTGAC
>LPNX010523266.1:186131-204944 GCA_001517045.1 Pseudotsuga menziesii | reverse complement strand
TCTTCCTCGTCCTCTTTTGCTGCTTTCTCCTTTGGCATGATCTTTGGTTTGCTCTTTGGCATGGTTCTTTGCTTTTTGAGCAAAGCAAAGTGATTCTCCATTAGGCTCGGTTGTCTTCTTACCAAAGGCTTTCTCTCTGTCAGCTATCTTTTCTACCAGTGTGTCAAATGTTAGAGATTTGAACTTGTCACTAGCTTGCAATGACTCAAGATAGTTGGAGTGAGTAGGATACAAAGATTTTACAAAAGTTGCAAGAGGAAGATCTGGTTTCATACCAGATGCTTGAATCTTGTGCATGATGGCTTTGATTTCAGAGGCAACTAACATAGGGTCGATATTATCTCTCCAGCGCAGTTCACATACCAGCATACATTATCTTTCCATCGCAGTGAATGAAAATGGCAAGGAATGGGTCGCAGTTCACAACGTACAGCTCGCTTTCAACACAGCAATACTGCTCTCACAGTATACAAACACGCAGTCGCAGTTCACAACGTACAGCTCGCTGTATCAGAGTGGCACAGCTCTCATTTCAATAGCAGCATAGCAAATAGAGCTTATTCATAGAAGATTTATTCACCAAAAGAAACCTGAAATCGATTCAGGATCATAGACTGGTCTCTTCACGCAGATTTCAACGCAGCAGTGGTGGAGTAGATATAATCAGCACAGACTGCCATCAAACGAAAAAAACATGCACAACATACAGCTCACGCAGAATAATACTTATCAGATTTTAACTTTCACGCAGAATTTTACAATAATCACCAGACTTCTGGTCGGGATTAGGGTTTCATGTGGAGGCAATGAGAGGCCGCGTGAAGGGTAGAGTAAACTAAGCAGAAACCTTAAAACTATAGAGGAATAAACTCATCAGGCAGCAAAAATGAGAACACTATATTCACAGCAGAGTGAGACCAAGCTCACTTCTCAACGCAGCACACAAAACTCAATCGATTGTAACGCATACAATGCATGCAGGCAGGAGAGACTGGCAGGCAGCTCTGAAAGAGCAGACTGGCAGGCAGAATGCCAGGCTGAAATGCAGCAGACTGGCAAAAGGCAAGAGTTATGGCAACGCTCTGATACCAGTTGTTAGGTATAACTCCTGATTGATTGTTTATTCAAATGCAAATGCCTGTATTTATACATTTCATGAGGCGGTTGATTACCAGCCTCTTCGCCTTCCTAGCTATTCATATTCCTATTATTTATTTACAATAATCCTGACGGATTATTCTAACAGATTCAAATAATTTTTATTGTATTGTAAAAAAAAGTTTCATAGTTACCTTTAGTCATAGATGAAACCCTAGCTTCTTTTTCTTTCTCTAGACTCTGCCTTCACACCCAATACACAAATTTTTAAGCAACATATTTTTATAGGGTTTCTTTACTTCCATATGCGGCCTTTGGCAATCATTGCAATGGGACCACTCATTACATTGTATCCCAAACCCTGTCACTGCCAGTTTCTTTAATTAAAAAACACTTTTGCGGTTTGTGGTGCTCACTATACAGAGCTATCACAATGGTGCGCATATTCAATAAAAACACACAACCTTTTCCAAATTTTATCCAATGAAACATTATGCTATAAATTTATTCACAGGATTGGTCATGCACAATATACTCTGTCAGCACAATGGTACATATGTTACTCTACAGAGCGTTGAGTAGACAATTTTTGCTATTACCAATAATCGTTATACAATATTGTATCAGGGATAAACATATTTGTTTTGAGTGGACCACTTTGTTTGAAATTTAAACACCGAAACATCAAGCTATCAATTTAATCACGGTTCTCCCCCCACGACGGGTGCCACCAAGATGGGGCCATCACCTCACGTGTGTAACATGTTTGACAATGGGAGTTTTGTACCATGTATCCCAATGCATGGAGCACTACCACCAACCTCCATCCAATCTCTTAAACACTGGCCCCATCATTGTACCATGTATTATCATTTCAGTGATTGCTCTGACTGGTTTGTACGAAGGCAATCTGCCTTGCATGTGCAAATATTAATGGAAATCCAATTCAGAGGTGATCAAAATGAAGACCCACATCACACTCTCATTCAAAAGAAAATGAAAGGGAATCCTCAGCACACATATCGGCCCAAAATTGGCATATACACCCAGATGTAGGTTGAGGGATATGCACTCTTCTTTCACGAGCATCCTCTCTCGGTTCTCCTGGTTATTGAAGCCAACATGTTAAGGAAGAAAGTCACTCTGTAGAAGATTGTCAATAGGCCACGTCGCACGCACATGCCCCCTGCTCTGAAAGAGATGGAAAAGGCTTAGGGATTCTTTGAGCACGAGATCAAGGAGTCAGCCTGTGCTTGCAATGCTCGCCTAGAAAATTAGTTGAAGAAGAAGCAATCCTTTCCATATGAAAAGAACTTGGAAGTACAATTTGGCGGAATCATGGAGGATACAGGGTCATCCCGCACCAGGGATACTTATCATATGAATAATCTGGGGGTTTACTAGACATTTAAAGCTCTAATGCCCATGGCCATGGATGACTACCTCCAGGGGAACCTCAAGTAGGAGGAGTATGAGCTATCCTTGACGGTCTATCTATCCAATTTGGAAGCTAGTATTTATGCTCTCACTTAGTTCTAGCACGAAGAAACTTCTCAGGTAAATGCTAAGCTTGACACTATTGCTTGGGATCTCACTGGAAAGATGTTCAATAGACCTCCACCTGGCTTGGCTACAAGCATTTATCTCGTGTTCTGTAGGTGCCCTGCAGTGACTTGCAACATGGTGAACAAAGAAGCTCCAGGTGTTGGTCCTTCTTCGATTCCTCTTTCTAATGTTAACTGGCTGGTTAGACCTTTGGGATAGGATCAAAAGTTTTATGGGTGTCTTATTTTTGAGTTATTCGACCATAACCCCTGACCTGTGGGGTAATTGTTGTAAACACTTCTTAGAACAAAATTTTGATTATTTGTTACTAGCTAGCATAACGTTTTTGTTTGGCTTCAGACAATCACTGTTTTTCTTGGGGTCCTACATAGCATTGTTGAAGCAAATTCCTTTGGTGACTTGGCTCTGTACAACTTTCTACTTTTAATATAATAGAATTCTGTTGTAATCTCACAGATCACATAAGGTTACCAATAATACATACTAAAACATACATATAAAACAGAGATAAGAGATAAGAACAAGTAGGTAAATTAACAGATTATATTACATGAACGAGTCCATACAAAAAAAAGAACTTAACTGAGTTCTCATCTGGCTCAACAGCCTAATATATATGATTACAAAACCGTTACAAAATAACTACCTGTTGGTTTGGTGAACCGACATGACCTTAGGTGGCCGACCTAATCTCTAGTTTAGTCGGCCGATCGACTAAGTCGGCTCTCGTTCAAGTCGACTTATCGACTTTCTACTCCTACATCTCCCCCATGAACAAATGTTTCTTCATCCCGAAGAAACAGGGAGGTACAAAAATTCTTCTGGTCTCAATAGTTACTGTGATGTGCCTGGTCTTCATGGGCTATGAAGTTTGATGGTCGGTCGTTTCTATACATAGACTTCGACAATGGCTGGGGCTGTTACTGCGAGGTGATGTTGGAAATCTGTCCAACTTTGCAAAATCTTCTGGATGTCGATGGTAAGTGTGGTCAGGCTTGATAGGATCGAAATCTTTTCTGAAATGGAGACTTCTACTATTCTCTCCATGTCGGGACCCATAAGCTGGTCCTTCTCCTTTGCAATCTTGATAAATCATTTCATTTGCGGACAGATGATGTCGACTTTTTCCAAATTGGGGATAGCTTGTTGCACCCATTGATGTGCTTCCCTCTCAAGTCTCTGCAGCTTGGCTATTTCAAGCACTATTTGTTCTTCTATTGTGGTCCTTAGTGCTTCCTCAGTGGTTTTCCTGCTTTCCAATGCTTGGATCCCTTGTTGGGTCTGCTGATTTTGCTGATAGACTTGCCCATAGTAAGCAGCCTAGTCTCTCAGTATTTCTTCAGTTATGACAGACTCCTCCATGTGATCTTGCAGCACTTTATAAGCTTTAGAAAAAGCAGTGTGCTGTGCCATTAGGGGTCAGGAAGTTTCTTCTTTTTGTTCTTCCTTTGTTTCCTAAATCTGTGCTTTGAGGGCCGATGCCATGGTTTCAAATAACTGATATGCCCTTTCGAGCGATTTGTCTGTGTCGACCTCTACAGGGCCCGACATGACTGAATGGGCCAGGTTCCTACATTTGTTGAGGAACTCGACCTATTCTGCGTTCTTGTCGTCAAGTTCCTTACATCTCTGCTCGGTTCTCGTCTTTGCTTCGACTGCTAGGGTCTTGAGAAGTTGTCCTAGCTCTGGGTTGGCTAGTGAGCTTGCATCCTTCAATTTGATCTGGACCTTTGATGGCTGTCCATGATGCTCCTTCTTCTGTTTCTCCTTCTTCTTCTTATGCTTTTATTTATTTGCTTGTGTCGGCACCTATGTACTTGCAAAATTCGAGTTGAGATCTTTGGTTTGTGGGATAGTGGTTGATGGTTTCTCTGGTTGGGGAGGTGGGACGACTGCTGCCTCTGGTTGGTCAGATGCAAGTGGTGCAGAAGTGGACGTAGTTGGTGCTGATGGTTGTGGGGGGGCTTGCTCTAAGTCGGGGGGTGGTGGTGGTGGTGGAGATGGTGGTGGTGGTGAGGGAGTTGGTGAATGGTTGGGGGTGATTGGGTTGGGGGAAGTGCGGGTGAGTGGTGGGTTGTCGGGTTGGGGAGGTGAGTCTAAGTCGGAGAACATTTGGTTAATTTGGTGATTTATGTCCTCCTCAGTTTCTTCTCCTCCAGTCGGTGCAACGGCTGGTAGGTTGGTGTGGGGTGCAGTTGGAGTGATAGTTGCGGTCCGACGTGCAGTTAATTCAGCTTCCTTGTCAGGATTTCTCTCGAAATTTGAAGTGATAGTGGCAAAGGTTATGGACTGGAATTCATGTTCTGGTTGGTATCCACCGATATCGAAGAGAGGTGTTTTTGTGGAGATCTTCTGGGCTGACGTAAATATCTCAGGCAGTTTCTCAATGAATGCCTGCAAATCTCTGTCTGTATCGAACTTTGCCTTCACAGCTTTCGACATCACACTTTTGCACATGTCAAGTGTGCTTACTGAATGCTGTTCTGGCACTTTCTCCTCTGTTACTTTTGTTGGTGATGGAGGTGGAGGCGTCGACACAAGATCGACAATGTTTTCAGGCGTCGTCGTGTGGGTGGTCTTAGCTTTCTTTAGTCAACCTGGTAGTGCTCTTGCGTTGACAAATTGCTGGAACTGGGTTTCCACCAGCACCTTATTTGCTGTGACGTCCTCTATTATGTCGAGGGTCGTAGCTACCAGTTCCTCCTCATCATCTGATGATTCGACTATGATAAGCTTGTGCTTACCTTTTCCTCGTTGTTGTTGTTGTGTCTTGAGTTTCTTCCGTGCAGCTGCTATCTCTTTCGACAATTTTTTAGTGATGCCTTTTGTGATAGCATACTTTGGGTTTTCTGGCTCTGTCTCTCCCCTTGGCTCCTGGGTCGGGATGAGACTTTTCGCAGCTGGAGTAATTACCTACTGCTCTGGCTGTGGCTCTTTTGTCTGGGGTTCTACCCTCTGTGCTGTCGGAGGTTTGATGATTATTTGAAGTCATCTGGTGTCTCCTCTGACACAAAGGTGCTGATATAGAGGTTTAACTCATAGTCTTCCTCTTTTTCTTGGTCGGTTAGCGGCTCCTTGACCGAGAATTTGCTCTTCTTTGCTGTCACTGGTACTGGTATTTTGGTTTTAGCTTGTCGAGACAACTCCCGAAAGATCTGGTCGACCGATGGATATTAGTTGAGGGCTTTAGCATTGGAGTCGTCGCCCTGCATGTACCACACTGAGGTATGGTCGAGTTCTAGATGGATGTGGGAGTTTGTCGGTATACTTCTTCGAATGTTTTGAGGCACCCTCCATCTAGTCGTGCAGACTTTGAGCTGTTGAAACTAGTTCTCCAACAGGACCTTTCCATTTTCAAGTTCCTGCAAAGTTCCTCTCTGGGAGAATGGTTTGAATCTCCACATGTGGAACCTTGTTGGTTCCTGAAATATTGGGTTCCCCTTTGGGCAGATGTGGTACATGACGATCCATAAGATGAGGGAGAGGAACTTGATGATTCCTCCCATTTCTTGGCATCTTTCACAGATGGTCTTGACCATGTTGGTGACATATTCAGCCCATCTGTATATCCTTCAGTCTGTCGCAATGGTGTCGATAGCTTCTAGCATGTATAACTTGAGGTCACTGCCTTGACCTACCAAGGTGAGTGTTATTGCTATTATTTTGGCCACAATCTGTGGCGTTCGAGTTGTGATTTGACTAATCATCAACCCCTTCGAGTTTTTTCCTGATGGTGACCCAGTGATTTCTTCGACCAGTCCTTCTTTAATACCGACTGGTACTGGGTTTCCTTCGTTTGAGAGACCGGTTAGCTTGGAGATGACTTCTCTAGAGATGCCGACCGGTTGGTCTAAGTAGAACCGACCATTGTGGTACCGGCTTATGATGAATTTTACAACGGTTTTCTTGGTGCCACCGAAGCTGGCCATGAGCAGTGCATTGACATAGTTAAATATGGTGTTGTATTTGATTTTCTCCATGGCTTGAGTGGGATTCTTGTTGACATAAGCCCATTCTTGCATCTCGGCCCAAAGTTTTTTCCATGAGCCTTCCTGCACCTTGGCATTCTTAATGTTCTTTAACCTACAGACTAAAGGTGTATCCGCAGCTTGTAGTTCCTTGGTTTTGGTTGAGGCTCGAGTTTTTTTGGGTGCCATTGTGTCGGTCTGGTGGTCTATTTCACTAAGGGTTTCTCGGCTTTCAGTCGACTAGATGCTCTGATGCTCTCTTTGTATGAATTGCGGTGAATGATCTTTCGGTGGTCTAGTATTTATAGGTGATGCTGTGGATGTTTTCATCGATGAGTGTATTAATGGCGGACATGATGTTCCAGCTGGAACACTTGAGTGTGTGTTAATGGTGAATTTCTTTCGGCGCTCGATGCCATGAATGCGCGATGGGACTATTGAGGTCGTCGGTCGATGTCGGTTATGACAATGGTCGATGGAAGTGGTTGGTTTATGAAAATGGTCGATGGTGTTATGTCGATGGGCATGATGTCGGTTGTCGAAATGGTAATTTCCTGTCATAGTGTTCTGCATGTACGGTATTTTTTTTGGTTTTTTGGATTTTTAGGTTTTTATAGCTTTTTGGTTTACGGTTATGGTTGTTATAGGATTTTGTTTTTTGAATTTCTAGTTTTTGTAGCGTTTTAGTCGGGCTCCATTAATGAGTTTCCAAAATACTGTGCCCTGTAACGTCCTTAGTCGGACTGATCCCTTGGTATGTATCTCTTTGACAACGTAGGGTCCCATCCATTCTCTATGGATCTTTTTAGGTTTACCTTTTACTCAACTATTGTATAGTAAAGCAAGGTATCCTACCAACAAGTTTTTGTTCTTGATGTTTCGGTCGTGCCATGCTTTTTGTTGTTGTTTCTGGATTTCTTGATGTTGTATTGCCATCAGTCGGTGCTCTTCGAGTTTGCTTAGTTGCAATAGCCGGTCCTTTCTTCCTTGTTCGACATTGACATGTAGGATCTCTGCGATGATAGGTGTCTGTTGTCGAAAGTGTAGTGCAACTACTGCTTCTTGTCCATAGACTAGTCAAAAGGGAGTTTGGTCAGTCGAATGTTTGTATGCTGTTCTGTATGCCCATAATACTACAGGTATTTTCTCATCTGAGTCATCCTTATCAGCATTACATATTTTGGTTAGTCCTCTTGTTAATGTTTTATTAAATGCTTCAATTGCTCCATTCAACTAAGGATGGTATGCTGTGCTCCGATGATGGTCGATTTGGAACTAGTCGGTTAGGGTTTTGATGGTTCTATTGATGAAGTGTGTTCCCTGGTTTCTAATTCAATTTAGTGGACATCCAAATCTAGTGATGATATTCTCATAGATAAAATTAGCAGCTATCTCACTAGAACATGTGTCGATTGGTTTAGCCTTTGCCCATTTAGTTACATATTCGACTGCAGTTATGATGTATCTTACGCCTGTTCTTTTTGCTGGTATAGGAATTGGTCCTTTGAAGTCTATGGCCCAGATTTCAAATGTCAAACTTGGGTTCACTGATATCAAAGGCATTTCTATACTAGGTAGGGGTCGACCTACTCATTGACATCTATCACATCGACTGACAAAATTTTTACAATCTCTGTGGAGTGTCGGCCACCATAACCTTGACTGTTGGATTTTCTTTCCAGTTGTGTCTACCTGGAAATGTCCTCCTGCAGGTCCATAGTGTGCTTCATGCATAATGTTGTCTCGTTCGTGTTCTAGTACACACCTTCTGAGGATGTCATCTAATCCAATTTTGTATAAGAATCCATTTATAAGACTGTATGGTGCAGCCTTCATAGCTAAGATCTGCTTTTTCTTTGTACTCATTCCTTCTGGTGCATGTACATCTTCCAAGAACTCAACTATTTCTTCTAATTCTTCTGGTACTGCTTCTATCCAAAATAAATGTGCATCATGTAAGTCATTGTCGACTCCTGTCGGTTCTTCTCTTGTGTCGATTCGGGATAAATGGTCGGGACCGACATTTAACTTGCCTGGTCTAACAACAACTTCAAATTCGAATTCTTGAAATAATAGTAGCCATCGACAGATCCTTCCATGATGCAGTGGTTTATTGACAAGATACTTAAGTGCTTGATGGTCTGTATAGAATATAAATGGGTTAGCTAAAAGATAATGTTGATATTTTTGTAGTGCAAAGACCATTCCTAGTGCTTCTCTTTCTGTTGTCGAATAGTTTCTCTCAACCTTGTTTAATTTTTTGCTATTGTAAACTATAGGATAATCCATTCCGTCATCTCCTGGTTGGGTTAAGATTGCTCTTATTGCTAGGCCTGATGCATCAATATGAACATGGAATTTGATCGACCAGTTTGGAAACTTTAGGATTGGTGCTTCGACTAGTTTTCTTTTTAATTTCTTGAATGATATGTGGCACTCTTCTGTCCAGTTGAATTCTTTATCTTCCCTTAATAGTTCTTCAAGTGGATAGGTCATATCTAAATAATATCTTATGAATTTTCTGTAATAGCCTGTGTGGCCACCTTGACTTGTTTTGGGTTTACTGGTGGTTTTAGGTTAAGGATAATTTTGATTTTTGCAAAGTCAACCTTAATACCTTCCTTACAGACAATGTGCCATAATAATATCCCTATGGGGGTCACAAATATGCATTTCTTGATGTTTAGGGAGAGTTGAATTTGTCGACATCTCTCCAACATAAGTCTGAGCCACTTGAAATGATCCTTTAACATGGAGTATATTGTCCAATCATCAAAGTATATTGCCATGGTCTTGTAAATGTATTCCTGAAATGTTTTGACAACAATTCTAGAAAATACTGCAAGTGCATTCTTTAATCCAAAAGGCATAACCTTGTAAGCAAATGAGCCAAATTCACACACAAAGGTTGTCTTCTTCTGGTCTTCTTTAACTATTGGCACTTGGTTATAACCTGAGAATCCATCTGTAAATGAGTAGCATTCATGTCCTGCAACCTCATTTAAGATTTCATCTGCATAAGGAGTTGGAAATGGGTCTGTCAATGTTACTTTATTTAGCTCTCTGAAGTCGACACAAATTCTTAGTTTGGTCGGATCATGTTTCTTGGGCTGTACAACCATTGGACTTGCCCATTCTGATTGGTCAATAGGATAGATGATGCCAGCTGCAAGCATGTTATCAATTTCCTTTTTGACTATCTCTTTGTATTTGTGAGCTAGTTTATATGGTCTTTTCTTCACAGGTCGAACGTCAGGTTTAGTATCAATCTTCATTTCTCCCATTTCGTGGACTAAGGCTTTGAGGTCTTTATAATCTATAGCAAATACATCTTGGAACTCTTTTAATAAGTTCACTATTTTCATGGTCTGCTCTTCACTCCAGTAGTCACCAATCTTTGCCATTTTTGGTCGATCATCATTTGAGATGTCAAATTCCCTAGTTTTGACTTTAGCATCTAGCCATTTTGGTGCTTTGGCTTCATTGATCGATCGAATTTCTTCCTTAAACTTTGAGAATGTGGTAGGGAAGTCGGCTGCCGTCATTATGTTAGTATCCTGTTTGTCAGTTGCTTCCACTTTAAGGATTGTACAAATAGGTTTGGTCATTTCAACATGGTTTGATTTCCATCTAAAGCTTTTCCCTTTTGTGTTTTCATTTTCTAACTCTAGTATTGTCTATTGTGGTTTTGTCCTCGTTTGTATATTGTTGCATTTCATTGGCTGTTGGTTATCTTTTAAGGGTTTGTTTTCGGTCGGCTGGATAAATTCTTTAATCTATTTTGCTGTTTCGACCAAGTTTTCATTTTGTGGTATAAAGTTGAAATATTTAATGAAATTTTCTCTGAGTTCATGCCATAGGAATGTTTCACCTCTAGCTTCTTCCATTTTATACCATTTGTTTGGCAAGTCGACGAGGGTTGATGGGAACAGGTGTGGCCATGCTCGTTCATCCTTGTATCCAAGTCTTCTCCATTCTTTTTCACATGTTTTAATATGGGCTTTTGGGTTTTGTCCTTGAGTGAATATAGGGATCTGAGCTTGGTGGGTTAGCTTCTTTCCTCCAAACCTTTTGATAAAGTAAGTCAAAGCTGTTGTCCAGGTCTGTAGTCTTGTCTGATGGGTATCCCACCATCGAGCAGCTTGTCCTGTAAAAGTTTCTACTGGGCTTTGAAGTCGGCCACGTTCACCAATAGTTTTGGAAACTTGTTCTACATGCATGACTGGTGATTCCCTTTCCTTGTATCTTGGTATTTGTGTAGTATTTACATTGGTAGGTTGTAAGGTAGGGTATTCCCTAATTTTATTTTCAAATATTTTTGGGACAATGGACACTATGAAGCACTATTGGGTGGGATTTTTCTGCACTTTTTGAATAGTCCAACACCCTCTTGCTTGTGTTTCGTATTTATCAATCTCCCAATCATATAATTCTGCGTCTGAATTATAACCAACTAAGTCTTGCTTGCCTAAATGAAATTCTCCATGGATATTCGGTTCTGTATAATCTGCATTGTTTTGAATCTGGTAGAGTTGTCGAACGTTGACTTCATCATCGATAGGTTCAATCTAAGGTTTTCCTTGAGATGGATGAATGGGTACAATGACCTTTTGTCCATTTCCTTTTAATTTGATTCTCTCCTTGTCCAGGGATATCGATGCTTTCATCTTTCTACCCCAAGGTCGAACTACTGACGCTGGGAAGGAACTCGATCCTTCCTTACGGTCAATGATTTCGAAGTCGACCTTGGTCGAGATTCCTTTTATAGTTGTGTCAATGTTTTTCCGGACTCCAATAGGTTCAATTAGGCCCTGGTCGGCTAGTTTTAGGTAAATGCCTGACTCATAGAGTCGAGGTCTACCCATTTGTTCCCAAGTGTCATGAGTCATGATGTTTACTTGTGATCCAAAGTCGAGCACTACTTGTCGAACATAGTATCCTTCAATTTCTAAGTCGACAAGTGGGTCGGCACCACCTTTATCTTTTTGCTTTAAGCTATAGATGTTCTTTGTTTGTTTTTCAGAGTTGTTACATTTTATTTCATATAGCAAATCGATGAACTGCGATACTGAGTTGTCTTTTTGTACGAGCTGTATTAATTTGTTTATTGTGTTATGTCAAGTGTCATGAGCTTGTTCTTGTCGTGCAAATTCTTTGAATACATTGGTTGCTTCTTTTTATGTTTGTTTTTCTTTAAGTGGGTCAGGGTAGAAATTTTTCTCTTTTATTTTGCTGATTATTGGGTTATCACTTCCTATTTTTGTTCCTTGTTGAGTTACAATATGCAAATTTTTTGTGTTTATTACATCAGTTTTTTACACATGACAAGACATAAATATTTTTTTTTGTATTTATTTTTTCCAACATGGTAGGGCAATCCTCTAGTGAGTGATCCCCTACTCCACAATGAGTACAAAATTTGAGGTCAGTTCTGTCTTTATATGGATAGTCTGCATACCGATGTCCCTCCTTATAACATGTAAAGCATTGGATGGGTCGACGTGGTCAGTTGTCGCGATTCCCAGGGAATCAACCTCTTCCTCTGTAGCATCCATGTTTATTGTCGTACCGGCGCTCGTATCATCAACTGTCATATCGTTGACCGTTCTGATCGTTTGGTAAATTGTTTTGCTCATTATTTTGCGCAACTGCGTTGGTTTGGTAGACTGCATGATAATTTTGTCGGTTCTTTAGGTTCAAATGGCAGTCGGCCGTGTTATGATTTTTAGTTTCACAGATTGCACACTAGGATGCCTTGCCGTTCTTCATGTTGAACGAGCAGTCTTTTGTCGAGTGGTCCCCGTGCTCCTGGAAAATGTCGCAAAAATATTTCATCTATACGAATCGAACGTCCTGTTGGCTGTATTCTTGTCGACAGTTGTCTTTTTAGTGTCCGGCCGTTGAGCACTTGGTGCACTAGATCTCCTAATTTTTGAGATTTAACTCCTTTAAAGAATTTTGTACACTCTCCAGCTATTCTTCTAATCTATGATCAGTGGAGTAAGAGGGTATGTCCTCATCCATCTCCACTTGTAGAGCTTTTGTGAGCGCATCTTTGTAAGATTTGAATGTTTCCAGACTGATGTGTCGGCAGACTTTCTGAGATAACCCTGCAAGAAACCACTAGATTAGTAATTGTTCATCTATAACATAGTCCAACTGGCTCAAAGGTATTTCCAACGCTTATCATAGTGGCAGACAGTTTCCCCTGGCTTCTGTGATGTTGTTTTTAGTCTTTTCGCTGCCAAGTGTTTGGCATCTGGAGTTTTGAAAAATGATAGAAATTGCACCTTGATATCGGCTTTGGTTGCTCTAGGTTGTCTTTTCGAAAAGGTCATATACCAAGTCAATGCCCTTTTTCTCAAGGAACCGGTGAATTGTTCCATTTGTCTATCTTTGTCTATAACTTTTTCAGCCTCCCAAGTCGACTCACAGACGAACCATTGTCATCTGGGGTCCTAATCCCCTTCATATAGAGCAATGTGAGCTGATCCGTGACCCATGTCGAAATCACTGTCACTGCTCTCAGGAGGTGGCGGTGGTGGAGGTGGGGGTGGTGGGGTTATTGGTTTATTCATCTCTACGGGACTATGGTTGACGAAATCGTTTCTGTCGGTTGTTGATTCTTCTTCGACTGGCAGTCGGTTGATGTCGACTTCATTTGTCGATGGCCCATTGCAACTATTTGTCCGCAGTTCTGAATGTTTTGTGTCTTCCAAAGTTGTATTTGGTAGGGGGGGTTCTCCTTCATGTGTCGGTAAGAGTAAGTGGATACTTTGGTTGGAGGGTACCGCTTGAAAGGTAACCCAATTCCCTTCCTCTGGTCGACGAAAGATGAGGTGTCCTCTAGTGTATGTCTCGTCGTCTAGTCGACTCCATATACCAAAGTCACCAGCTCGTAGTCGGAGGTCCTCTTTGACAATAGTTTGTATCCGGGTACGCAGATTCAACAGAGAGAGAGTTGTTCCTTCATGGGGAGCTCTTAATTGGAGAGCTTATGGCTGCTCTATCCACAATTCTTCCTCTGTAGGGGACGCATCTTGTTCCACGCCTTCTTCATGTCGGTCATGACCCGACTCTGGCGGATTCCCTTCCTGGTCGGTCTCCCTAGGACTCCTTCCTCTATGTAACGCTAAGGCTCGTTCTCATCTTGCTTCCATCCTTTGTTGTCTCTATTCCCTCTCTATTTTCTGAATGTTCGACATACCGTTGTGTGATACTATTCTCTTGATTTCCCTTTTGGTCTACTTCTCATTACTGGTGAATGGTATCTGTTTCTAGTCGACTAGAATCCACTCTACTTTATCTCGACATATGACCAGCTACCCCCCCATAGCCTACTTGACACTTTTAGAAATCTTGGATAGTTCGTTCTACTTGCTTAGGAAGTATTCCTGCTCCCTTTCTGCAATGAAATTTTCCCACTTTTTTTGCTTTTCCGCCTAGTTAGAATTTGATGGTAGTTCGTGAAGTGATGGACAAGGTTCGACAATATGTCCTACTCCATTCTTGATCAAGAATTTGAACAGCAAGGTCGGTAAGGAACATAGAAATTTCTCGGTGAGGTCTGTGTAAAATTTCTCCTTGACGGTTTCCACCGAAGTTCTGTCTTCGACTACTTGCTCCTCACAGAAGTCGTCGACGATTTTCTCGAACCACTCCGACAAGTTTGTTCTACCTCCTCGGATCAGTTTTTCCAGCAATTGTTGTTCGTTAGTTTCTTCAGAAGTTGGGGCACTGATTCTACAAACTTTTCATGTGTTTCTGTGAAGAATATTTCTTTTGCTTGTGCGATTGTTAATCTGTTCATTTGTGTGTAATTCTGCAAATAATTTGCAACTTTACGTTCCCACCAGTCCTTAATCTCCTACTCTGGTATCATCTGTTTGCATGCATTTCAGACATGTTCTACCGGCAACGGAACCAATGTTGTAATTTCACAGATCACATAAGGTTACCAATAATACATACTAAAACATACATATAAAACATAGACAAGAGATAAGAACAAGTAGGTAAATTAACAAATTATATTACATGAATGAGTCCATACAACACAAAGAACTGAACTGAGTTCTCATCTAGCTAAACAGCCTAATATATATGATTACAAAACAGTTACAAAATAACTACCTGTCGTTTCAGTGAACCAACACGACCTTAGGTGGCCGACCTAATCTCTAGTTTAGTCGGCCGACTGACTTAGTCGGCTGATCGACTAAGTCGGCTCTCGTTCAAGTCGACTTATCGACTTGCTCCTCCTACAAATTCTCGAACCTTACAATTTTTTTATATTCATGGCTCTATGACAAGTGCACAATAGACTGTAATGAAGGACTGGCACATCTATTACTTAAAGTACCATTGAATAAATATAAGTATTTGTAAACAAAGTTTCTGAAATTTATATTTGCACAATAATCATGCATCGATGCAATTGTCTATGTGTGTATATGTGTGTAATGCATCGATGCATATTAGTATAGTATACACACCAATACTGTAGTTTATAAATATTATTTCTTGATTTCTATATTTGACATTTCTTGGATTTTTTTGATAAGAGATGGTTGATAGAAGTTCAAGGAAAACAACTTATTGCAGCGAGCATGATCGTAGCTCATTGCAACAAAATAAGATGGCATGAAGTTGAGGGAAGATACACAAATATCCTTGTGCAACAAAGGCCTTTTTAGGATGATAATAGGAAGAGAAGTCGATCCCCAACAATATGTTGAGAAATCCAAGTTTTTGAATAGGCTAAATGAAGCCTTCGACTTCATGTGCATCCACATCTTTAGGGAGCTGTTGTTCCACCTTGAGGGACTCATAACTCCGAAGGAAGTATGTGACAACCTTGAATCTTTGTTTGGAAAACAAGATGAGCTTAGAGGCCATATTCTAGAGAATGAGCTCATTGCACTCCAACCCAGCAACTTCGAGACAATTCAACAGTTCTTCTCGAAATACAAAGCCCTAGTCTTGCAATGCAAGAAATGTGGGATAGAGAGGAAGGATGAGCAAATTGTGCTGTCAATTATGAGAAAGCTTGGATCAGAATTCTTAGTCTTTGTATCCACATTCCATTCCATAATAGTATCCATCCCAAATTGGAAAATTCCTTCTCTAGATGCATTTGCAGAGTCTTTAATCCAGTAGCAAGAAAAAAAGATTCAGATGGGAGTTCTCAATGCCTCCAAGAATCAGGCCCTCTTAGCTGGAGACTCTGGGAATGTGCAATCTAAAGGGAAGCAAAAAGGAAAGGAGAATACAAATGTTGATTCGAAGTCAAAGGAGAAGCATAACCCTTCCGATGCAGCCTCAGGTTCCAAGAAGAACAAGAACAATAAATTTGAGAAATCTTAATGCTCCTACTATATGAGAGGATTTCATCTAGAAATTAATTGTATGAAGAAGAACATTGATCAAATGGAAAAAATCCTTGAAATACACAATATTTCCCTCCCTAAAGGCGCAAGGAAGATTGACTTTGGAGAAAAGTTTGAAGATCATGGTGAGAGATGCCATGCACTGAAGGCTAGCTGTTCAAAATCACATGCCTTCCTCATTGATTCAGGAGCCTTCAATCATATGGTTGCATACAAAGAATCATTCTCTTCATTACAAACTAATGATAGTATGAGTATTCACATGGGTGATGCCACCCAAATTTGAGTTGAAGGAAAGGGTTATATCAAGTTAAAACATGGAGTGTTCATAAATGTACTCTATTTTCCCTCCTTAGCTGCAAATTTGTTATTTGTATATCTGATGACACATACTGGCTCACCAAAATGAGTATTATTTGATCCCGAGTCAGTGGAGATCAAAGATATCTCAACTGGGAATATTATAGAAAAGGGTTTTGCAAACCATGCCTCCAAGTCATATGAATTCTCACACTTTCTTCCATACTCAGATCTAGTACAATCTCAGTTGCCATTTGAAAGGGGAGGTAAAAACATTTTATCTACACCTTTTGTTAATGGTGTATTGGATAATGTTTCAGATTCAGAAGATGAAGATCACGATCAACATGATATTGATATTGAAATTGAGCCTAAATAGGATCTAGATCCAGATCCAACTCCTATTCCAAGTCAGAATCCTAAATGGGCCCAAAATCTCATTGAAGCATATGGGAATGTTGTTCCAGATGACAAAAGAAGAACGATGTCCTAGTAGCAAAATGAACATGTTGCACTCTCCCATTCAGTTTCACTTCCTTGAGTGAGGTGCAACAATCTTCCTGAGAGATGCTACTTGATGGTGATGATTGATCCACAATTCACCTCACTGAAGAAAAAATTGGATCAAGCCACTATTCCTACAGAAAGAAGAGACAAAGGAAATATTCCTTCTCCTATATATCATCATATTGGAGGAAGATGGAAAAGTTCACATGCATAGTCCCAGGATGTTGGTGCATAGAAGAACCAAGATTCTGCAACACTTTCCACAAAGTTGTATATTGCAACAAAATTTTCACAAGTTTTTGCACAAAGAGAAAAAATTTCTCTTAAGTATGGAAGCTTGCTTCCTGAACCTGCTTATTTTGAGGGGGGTTTTTTCCCATGAGGTTTTCTCCATTTTCCTTGTTTATTAAGAAGTATTTTATTTCATTTATACTGTATGGGTGACTTTTGGCCCAGTTTCTAGGGCCCAAGTTGTCCAATGTTAGGATTAAGGGGAGGGGGGTGTTAGGATTAATTAATCCTCCCTTTACCCATACAAGTCTATTTGATTCATTTATCCTAGCTTAGGAGATCATCATCACCCACCGGTGCATGGGGGGCACACCTAAGGGTCATCTGCCACTTACTGCACCTGATTGCATACGTTTAGGAGCCATAAGGACCAATCCCTACATTATAGGATCCCACTCTGAGTGCCACCACCAGTGACCTTCAATTGGTTGTGGTAGGTAATTAGTCATGCTCAATTATGCTTGAGTTACAATCGGTTAGATCATAGTCGGTTAGATTAGTGCCATATTGCATGATTCATGTGAACATAGGTGCCATTATTCACCCACCCTCTCCTACCATCATCAATTAACTGATTGTAGATTGATTTGGTTATCCAGAGTTAACTAGTGAGCTCCAACAATGATTATTTCCACTTTGAGTTAGATAACCAGTCAGTTTGAGTTGGTTAATTCGAATCTTATCCACAATATTCAAATTCTATTTATTGTACTACCATTGTATTAATGATTAATTAATGAAGATTGATGTAATGATAATCTATGCAATACTTGTCCAACTTGTGTGAAATTTCTGTCATGACTCTGTTGTTAAGTTTACACTGATTTGATAATTCCACTGCATACTTCTTTTCAGATAGATCTCATTTTGGCTTGTAGATCTATGGTTCATGAAATTGAACAAAAATACAGTCTTGGTTTTGCAGAAGTATTTCTATTAGCCGAAGCTTTGAAACTATGTAGGTCAATGCATTAGATCATGCATCGCATGTGCCATCGCAAAACCTACCATTAATAAGTAGAGACAATACACCCATCTGAGTACCCCTAATGGGCCTTGGGGATCTATATCCATGGATTACATGTCTGGATTACCTTCAACCAAGCATGGTAAATGACTGTGTGTTCTTGGTTGTGGATCACTTCTCTAAGATGGCCATCTTGATAGCCTACAAGAAGAGAATCTCTGTTGAAGCCACTACTAATATATTCTTCGAAATAATTTGTGTTAATTTCGAGCTGCCATAGAATATAATGTTAGATCGATAAAACATTTTCTTAAGTACATTTTGTCCATCTAATGGTAACTGATGGACACCAAGCTCACCAAATTGACTTCCTTAACTTGACTTCCTTCCACCCCGAGACCAATGGATGGACATAGGTAGTCAATTAGATGGTCATGCATATTTTTGAGGATGTACAATTACAAACATCCCTTCACATGGGATGATATCCTTCCATATGTTCAACATAGCTATAACATATCCCTTCATAGCTCTGCCAACCACAACCTTTTCAGGTGTGCCTGGGGTTCCAACCGTTGGCCCCAATAGATGTAGCTCTACCTATTTCATCCGCACATGAGGACTCTTCCCATGCTCAAATTGAGGATGATAAGGCTGCCAGGTTTGTTGAACTGATGATAACGCCACCAGGTTTGTTGAACCGATCCAGCACATCTAACAACAAGTC
>LPNX010523266.1:124218-185923 GCA_001517045.1 Pseudotsuga menziesii | reverse complement strand
TTCTTCCTCCAAAATTAATCAATATTATTTTATTATTTTAACTATTATTTTATTATTTTCCTTAGGAGGCCCATTTGAGACCCCAAAATTCCTCTAATGTGGCATTTTGGAGAAAATCAAATGCCAAGTATGAGCAACGACATGACTAGCATCATATTCCACACAAGTTTCATGTGGGATATAAGGTTTGGTTGCATTTGCAGAAAGAGAGGCTCACAAGATACCATCATAAGATTCATCCACTTAGATATTGAAAATAGACCATCATCATGGAAGTTGGTGAGAATGCCTTCAAATTAAGCATTCCTCCATTTCTTGGCCTACATCCAGTATTTAATGTGGATCTCCTTTGCCCACATTTTCCACCATGATTGTGTTCGGATACACATGGTACTTCCAAAAGACTGAACATCTAGAGAATCCACTCACAAATAGATCACATATCAACACACCAATGTTTTCACCTGGTTTAAACCCTCGAAAGGGAAACACTCCACGTCCCCAACGACATAACTACTTGATGAAGTTTATTATACAAAATAAATAAAGTTACAAATGAACTTCTCATAATCGATCAACTAGCCAATGACCCTCCATGATATTTAAATATATATAATGGACCAATCGGGTGTTAAGCAACAAACCAAAGGTAGTTATGATCTAAGAGAAGATGAATTTTCGGATCACTCTATGTCTAGAACATATCATGACTGTCAGATTAGATATTTAAAAATGCATACTAAAGAAACACACTCTTCCTAATGGATATATTATAACAAGTTTATCTTAACTAAATCCTAAGTGTCTAGGTATCCTAATTTCCCTCCTTCCGAACAACTTGGGATGGGATTGAAGGATTTATAAAAGTGACACTATTAGGAGAAGGAAGGAGGCATTAGATCCTATCCCCCCTTAATGACAAGTTCCTGAACTCCTAACATATATCGAAGTTTGGAAAACTTCGCTTCTATAAGAGACTTGGTGAAGATGTCTGCAACTTGATCATTTGTAAGGCAAAAGAGCACTTCAAGAATGCGACCATGAACAAGATTTCTGATGAAGTGCATATGTAGCTCAATGTGTTTGCTGAATTGATGTTTAACTGGATCTTTGGTGAGCTTGATGGCATTTTGATTGTCGCACCAAAGTGGAGTAGGTTGCTGCTGCTCGAATCCAAACTTTGAAAGCATTTGTCAAAGCCATAAAGATTCATGATTGTCATTAACTGTGGCTCGATATTCCTCTTTTGCTGAAGAAAGAGCAAGAGCTTGTTATTTCTTACAAGCCCAAGTGACAGGTCCAGATCCTAGACAGAAAACATAACCTGCAGTATACTTTCGATCATCAAGATCGTCGCCCCAATCATAATCAATGAAACCAATGAACAAAAAAGTCCCCCCTGTATTGTAATGAATCCCAAACTGAATGGTACCCCAAATATATCGAAGTATTCTTTTTGTTGCTTTCCAGTGACTTTCATGGGGTGTTTGCATATAGCGGGAAACACGACCAATGCCAAAAGAAAGGTCAGGATGGGAATGAGTCAAGTATAAGAGACTACCAACAAGCTGACAATACAAGGTGGAAAAAAGTTTGACTCCAGACTAGAAGGGAGAAGGGCATGGTTTACAATAATCCATGTGAAGGCGACAAAGAAGGTCACAAGCATACTTAGACTGAGAAAGAAAGATTCCTTGTTTCGTTTTCAATACTTGGAGACCAAGAAAATAATGCAAATGTCCTAAGTCTGTCATTTCAAAATTTTTCTTAACAATGGATTTCACATGGGTTAACATCTTAGGGTCACTACTAGTAAGAATAAGAGAATCAACTTATAGAACAAGGATGATGAGATGGTTTCCTACTTTCTTGGTATAGCCATTGAGGTCAGAATGACATCTATACAAACCAGTGTCAAGTAGAAAGCTATCCATTTTGGCATACCAAGCTCGAGGAGCTTGCTCAAGGCCATATAAGGATTTCTTAAGGCGACATACAAGGATAGAGTTATTGTGAACATATCCAGGAGGTTGTTCCATGTAAATTTCCTCCTGTAAATCACCATGTAATAATGTAGACTTGACATCCATTTGATGGACCTCCCATTTATCCAAGGCTGAAAGGGAAAGAACAAGGCATATGGAGTTCATTTTGCGACAGGAGCAAAGGTTTCATTGTAATCAATCCCTTCAAATTGGGAAAAACCTTTAGCAACTAAACTTGCCTTAAGTATTTCCACACTTCCATATGATGCATACTTAGTTCTATAGACCCATTTATATATGACATGTTTTCTTCCTTTCAGAAGAGGTACAAGATCCCAAGTATCATTTGCCATTAAAGAACGATATTCTTCATCCATAGTTGCATTCCAATGTGGATTCCCTAAAGCTTTTGCAAAAGTATTTGGATCATGATTCTATGAAACTTGATCCAAAAGAGAAGAGGCTTGCTGGAACTGAGAACGTGTTCGACGTTGATCTCTAGGATCACCGACAAGATCACCAGCTATTTCACATGTTGAATGGACCCATCAAGGAAGCAATTGTGTTGGTGCAACTAGATAAAAATGAGCAGGCGAAGGTGGATTTTCATCCTCACTGTCATCATCGAAAACTGGAGTTGGGAATATGTCAAGGAAGTTGGAAGTAAAAGAAGGCACAAGCGCTGAATCAGAATTGCAGGCCAAAGATGGCACAAACACCAAGCTGGGATCGCAGATCAAGAGATTTTAATCAAATTTAACATCTCTTCTAATAATTATATCATGAGAATGTGGATGAAGAAGTATATAACCTTTTACATCTTTAGAATATCCAAAAAATATGGACTTTTCACTTTTAGGCTGTAATGTTTTTTGTTTTTCATCTGGAATGTGAGCCCATGCTTCACTACCAAACACACAAAAGTGACTTACATCTGGTTTAATTTTAGTCCACGCTTATTCTGGTGTGATACCTTGTAAAGCTTTAGTGGGGGTACGATGAACTATGTAGTTTGCACAATTTATGGCTTTAACCAAAAATTGAAGACTTGGTCCCTTAGCTTGGATCATACATTTAACCATTCATTTTAAAGTGCGGTTCTTTCGTTTCAGCTACACCATTTTGTTGTGGTGTATATGGAACAATGTGTGGTTGTTGGATTTGTTGTTCAGTGCAAAAAGTAGTGAACTTGTTAACATATTCTCCTCCATTATCAGATCTTAACTTAAGAATTTGATGACACCGGATTGTTTTTCAACAAGGGCCTTATAGCCCAAGAACATGTTAAATCGCTCTTAAGTTTTAGGAAATAAAACCAAGTGCGTATGGAGTAATCATCAATGAATGTTAATAAATATTTGAAACGAGAAAATGAAGCAAATGGAAAAGGACTATACAAGTCACTGTGCACAAGCTCTAAGGGAACTGAAGCGTGCCAAGATGCACGTTTGCCAAAAATGTCTCGAGGATGTTTTTTGAGTACACATCCTGAACAAACACTGTCCCTGCAAGATACCATCGGAAGACCTGCCATCATATTGTCTTAAATAATTGTTGCAATGAGATATACCTTAAGTGTACAAATCGCTCATGCCAAATTTTGCTCAAGTTATCACTATGAGTAACAAAAACTGAAGGAAAAGGTGATGACCCAAATTTGTTAAATTTGTACAACCTAGTAATATCATCAACAATTCCAGTAGCTAGGACATGATTAGGATCTTTAAAATCCTTGATTACAACTTGATGAGGTGTAAACGTTACCGTTTTACCTTCACCAAAATGAGTGATTTGATAGACTGACAACAAATTGCAGGAGATTTTTGGATCACATAGTACATCACTAAAATGGCCATTATCTACTAGAACTGTTCCAGATCCTACAACACTTAGAGATCTATCATCACCAATAAATATTTGTTTGGTATTACATTCATGCATAGTATAAAATATGGCTTAATCCTTATCCATATGATAAGATGCTCCATAATCAATGGGCCACTCATTTGAAGTAGACGAAGAAGATTAAGTATAAGAAAAACTAGAAGCGCAAAGTGCATGTCCATGAGAGGTAGATTCTGAAGACGAATCAAGTCTAATTTGGCGCTTCTTCATTGCTTCTTCCGAGGCTACCATCTTCTTGAAACATTTAGATTCATCATGATTATCTTTCTCGCAATAGTTGAAATGACGCTCAGTATTCTTGCCCTTTGGCTTGGATCCTTTGTCATTTTTGAAAGAATGATCTCACTGAGAGGGTTTGGGACCCTTGTTCAGCTTATTATTGCAAGAATTTTGTTTCTTGGGAGGATTTGACTTTTCTTTATATTGGGCCAATAAGGCTTTCCCAGATGTATCTACATTGCTAATCATTCCAAGATGTATGCGCTTATATTGCTCTCTAATAAAGGAATAAGAAAATGACTCAAGACTAGGCTCTATATAGCTAGTTGGATCCAAGGATTCTTTCATGGAGTAGAAAGTAGATACAAAAAAAGAATATGCAGGTCCAAGTTTGGAAATAATACAATAAATGCATTGGTTGTCTTTAGTTTTAATTTTGCATTTGCACATAAGAGTTTTTTACTTATATAAATAATCTTGAATGCAGGAAAAATCACTTGGATTTAAAGAGAGCAACTCATTTTTGAGTTGATGACCTCGAATTTCATTGTGTTTACCAAACAAAGCTTCCAACTTTTCCCAAGCTTTATCTGGTTCATCAATTCCATATTGGTGGAATAAAAAATCAGTAGAGATTGACATCCCAATCAATCCACGAGCTTCATCACATTTATTTTTCCATTTTATTTTCTTATCATCATCAATGGGTTCTTTTTCCTTCCTCGAGGTAATTCTATAAATTCCATTACTTCGTAGGACATCCTCCGTATGAGATTTCCATGAGAAATAGTTGTAACTTGTAAGTAGAATATCACAAGGGGTGGACATACTATACAATAAAGGCTGTAAAAAATAGAAACCAATGGTCTGGATGCAAAGAGCTAAAAAAAACAAGTTGTCTAAAAATAACAACACTGAAAATTGACTCCAGATGAGGAAGTTATGCTTGATTAAAAAATGTTGAAGATGACCCCAAGAGTGACGTGGTAGATAGATGATTGACCAACTGAAAAAAGGAACCCCCTCCCTTGCCTCTTCCCAATATTAACCTTTTAAACTCACTTTACAAGAAAGTTGCTTTATGTGAATCACTTTTGTAAAATAAATGAAATTCACTTTACAAGGATGTTACTTCAAATATTGCAGCAAAAACTAAAAGATTTTAAGTGACTCGCTTTTAGCATTTAAGTGAGATGCACTTTTACAATAAAGTAACTTAAAAATAGAAATTGCATGCACTTTTAGAAAAGTAACTAACAAGTCTTGAACTCAAGACCTTTTAATTAATAAAACAACTTTTAACCAAGTGAGCCAATATTAAAATGTACGTAAAAGATGGGAAGGAGGAAGGTTTTTTGTTTTAATCTTCTATATTGAAGTGTGTGCTTGCTTCTTTTCCTGCAAATCACTTCACATAAACTGAAACAAAAAACAAAACAAAAAACTCTGCTACACTTTTGGGATTAGTCCACGTTAACTTTCCCAGAATGTCTACGTTTTCTCACTGTTTCTGATTTACCGCGATCGCACAAGGTGCACGAGAAAGAGAATATGTAGTTTACACCAACACAAATCAACCCTCAATAATTAAATCAAGCTACATTTGATTATATCATGGATACATAGATGAATGAAAATCACTGGAAACATGTTTAGCTCTATCAGGTAGTCAAAGCCAGGTAGTTTCTTCACTAAGGAAAGTGGATTACCAAGAGTAAAATTCAATAGGATTTTCTCCATCTGATTGAGGAACTTAATTTAATGGAAATAATTGCTTCTTAATGGGGGAGTAATGATTTTGATGGATACCAATGGCCACCTACCTATTCCATTGTCTTAAAACCGTCTTTCTAGTGTGGCAATTTTGAATGATTTTTAAGGTCCCAAACTTCTTGGGCCATTTTGAGGCCCTAAATGACGCTTTTTGGCGATTTAGGGGCCAAGGGTTTCCAATACCAACTTCGGTCTAAAGTCAAAATTTGTAGTGCTCGGATTCATATTTCTAATGGTCCATTAAATGCCCAAAACAAATATTGTATGCAAAAGTTACACCCCCAAGAAGTTGGCGTGTCAACTAACCACCTCGGGGCCCATAAGCCTTTTAATGACTCATCCCCTAGGGTTGGTTTAGGGATTTTTCCTCTTCAAGGTTTGATCATAAATGGCCCTTCATCTTCCTTTTGTATTCAACTTGTGATAAATGATCATATATACCACATATCTTCTTAGATATATAGCTACCACCATTCTAACTACTTTTATTTTGCAGTCTGTTATGTTTCATTCATTTTATAGAATCTGAGTTTACTGTATCACTTTGTTTCTTCCAATATATATATATCTATATACGCTCTTTCATTTTGTTCTCACATAAATTTGAATCACCTGAGTAGTCAAATACTTGATTAAGTTGGTAGAAGCTGAACCAATCATAAATTGCACTAAAGAGGTAACAACTAAATTTATCTATGAAAATATATTCACAAAGTTTGGTTTCCATCTAACTTTAATAAGAAACCAATGCACTCACTTCTTGAACAACACAATTGAGACACTAATGAAATAATTCTTTATCGACTATAACAAAAGTTCAACTTACCAGCCTTAGGAAACTGTTGCAGTAGAATCCTTGAACAAAACCTTGAATAAAGGGCTTACAAAAATATGAAACATGAACAGGGATGACTGGGATGATAAGATATGTGTTGTCCTCTGGGAATATAGAACTTCTGATAAAATATTGACTCGTCAAACTATTTTCAAAGTATTTTATGGTCAAGAAGCAGTCATCCCCTTACATTTCTCCACAAATTCAAAAATATAGCTATTATCCTGCAATTTGATTATGAGCAAGCAAATTAAGACAGATTGTATTAGCTTTATAAAGTAGAAGAATAAAGAGTAATTTACATATTGCAATAATAATTCCAAAAACAACAATACAAATCATGACATGGCATAAATATTAAGAAGAATGAAATTGAAACATGAAACCTTGTCCTTATGTATGATAGTAAAATAAAAGGAAAACCAAGAAAACTAGAGACATCATGGTCATGGCCCTTTGCGTTAGAAGACATAAAACCTAGTCGAGTTGTACAATTAAGAACATTACAAGCGATTCTTAGAAAATTAGTTAATGGTGCCTAACTAAGGAGGTATCATGCTTGAAAAGAGAAAGATAAAAAAAACTAACATATCATGACTACTTAGTTGTGTGAGCAGGGTCAAAATACAAATGTGCATATTATGATGATGCCACCTTAACCCTTTGCAAGCACTTTGTGGGAGCTACTTCATTCTTATCAATTATGTGCACATGAATAAAATAAAACAATATATAACAATATGTAATAAAATATAGTTGGTTTGGGAAATTGGGTCCGTGAATAATTATTTATTTCAAGACATCAAAAATCTTGTCAATCAACATAGGAACAATCATTAAAATATCATGACAATCAATTTGGAGAAAGAATCGTCAAGCAATAGTAGGAATCCCTGGCTAGGAGGTTGAAAAGCAAGTGGGAAATGAGAATGAGAAAAACACTTAGACAAATAGAAAGTTGGGAAACACAACCAAAACTCAATGAATAAAAAAATAAATCACAAAAATTACATGGGAAAGCACTAAACAATGGAATTCATACAACATTATGAAGCACAACAAGGAATACGAGAGAAGAATTGAAGTATTCCATATTTCTAGAATGAATCAATGAAACCAATTGAAGTCAAAAGAAAGAAAATCGTTGCTAGAAAACCAGTTGTTGAGAAGCACAAAGGTCAAATTGTCAGTCGAAGCTTTCATTTAATACCGAATTTAATTACCTACAATATTGAAACAAATACCAAATTATTGATAATTTCATATAGATTTTCATGTCAACTATAAATATGCATTAATTCAAGGATCAAAATACCAAATTCATTGTTCAAGAATGAATTGCCAATAAAAACTAGATCTCAGAGCACAATCAACTAGATTTAACAAATTTTGAAGAAGGGACATTGCCCTAAAAATGAAATGAGCTTTTCGCTTGATGTCTCATATAATTTGAATTCCATAGATCCTAGAAAAAATAAACAACACACTAAAAAAATCGCAACCGAATTGAAAGCACAAATGAATAGAATTTATCAAGCGAAAATGGATGAAATTGACTGGGACTAACATTGGAATACTTATAGAAAAGAGTAATATTCAAAGGAAAATGGACGAATGAAACAATGATGCTACATAAATAAAATATTTGGTCTTACTCAGTACCCCCTATGTCCAAGGATTTAAGGGTTGGAAGGAAGAAGTTGTGAAGTTTGTTGTTAGCTAATACCATAGAGGGAAAATATTGTTGGATGAACACATTGAAATCACACCTGAATTGATATATCATATCAATGGCCTAACTAAAGTTGGAGATACCATCCCAAGAACAACTAACACTTTATAATGGATTTATAAGTCTATAGGTTCAACCACAATGAATAATTTGAAGAGGTTGGTGATAATCCAAGTGAAAGAAAAACACATAAAGTGTTGGTTTATCCCACAATACTGAGAGGGGGAGTGAATTTGTATTGTCCTTATTCAAAAAAAAAATACACAAGAATCAATAATCAAGACACAGATTTTATCGTGGAAACCTCAAAAAGAAAACCACCAACACAAACTCATTAATAAGATGAATTTACAAAATTGTTTATCTGCTACAACAGAAAGGATGAAGATACACCCTAGATTTTTCATGCAACTACATACTACGATGCTACAACACCCCTATGGGTTTCTTCCTGCCTCAACAGATAAAGATTCTACGACACCCCGTTTTCCAACTACGACTGGAAGGAGGCTTCGACCCCCTGTAGACATGTGGCCTGCCCTAGCATCACTTTGCCACCCTAGACTGATGTTCTCAATCTTTTAGAACAGTTTAATAACTATCCACTTTGGACTCTTTCAGTCTTACTAAAAGAGACACGTTATTCTTTATACATTCATTCAATAAATACCTTTTACCTATTACCTACCAACGCATCTCTCCATAGCTGCGTTCTTTCGTTTTTGATCATGAATGTTTACTTATAGAAATACCTCTTCATCATCTACCCGATCAAACATCGAATCATTTCATCATTAAATTTCAACAACTACAAAGTTTCGTTCTTCGCACAACTCAGAATTCATTTCCGCAACCCTGTTTATCATTTTTTGGTGCTTCCGTAATCTTCTTCTCTAGATACAATCCAGACCGTTGATCTTATGTTCGAATCTCTCTGGACCGTTGATCTACTCTACAAATTTCCCCTTGAAATCGTATTTCTGCACCAAGTTTCTCTTTCAACGATTCCCCATTGTTGATCTTCATCGAGCTTCTCCATGAGCATCGATCTCCAGATTGGAAGATGTGGGATGTAACATTTCCCAAAATCGTATCTCAACTTTCCACACTTATTTTTCCAAATCGTTGATATGTTTTAGCGGAACTAATTTCAGCCGTCCGATCTCTCCAGATTGCAGGATGTAACGTTTCCCAAAATCGTATCTTGAATTTCCGCAAGCCTCTTTCCGCAACAACGATTCTGCACCATTGATATTTTGTGGGTGTTTTCCTGACCGTCAATTTCCAGACTGTGGGATGTGGATTGTGAGTTCATAGAATCTTTAAATGTTATTTCCACAATTCCCTTTTCACATTTTTTCTTCCGCACCATCGATCTCTTTTGATGAAACTAGTCTTAGCTGTCCGATCTTGATCTTTTATGAAACTTCATCCTCCCGCCTATATTTTGCGGAACTGATCCTCATCCGTTGGATCTCGTGTGAGGTGCTTCCTGACCATCAATTTCAAATTGAATTTGGATCTCACCATGAATTTGTGTATCTGCACGATTTCTTTGCAGAAATCCTCTGCGACACTTTCTAACAGTTTTTTCATTCATACTGCATCTCTACTTCCACTCGACCTCTGTTCTTTGTTTCATTAACCATTGTGATCATATTGTCGACACTGTCTTATAAGTCTTCAGATCAGACATTCATGCTTTCTTATCATCCATGTCCATCTCTACTCATATGTGTCATGCCACATTCTCAACTATGCCATGCCATGCCATCAGTACCTTAGTCTTTCACTGAGTTTGTCTTGCCATCATATCCACTGGTTATTCCTTTGTCATTCGTGAACATCTTTGACATCAATGACAACTATATACTCAACATAAAGTGGACATGCATTGTTGTTGCACTTTTCCCAAGCAACTCTTGTTGGGATTCTGCCATAAAGTTAAATAATTTGGATTCTATTATACATATTAGTTTCCAAATAAAAAAGCAACCATTGGATCAACACATAGAAAATATTGAAACCGAGGAAATAAAAATAAGAGAAAACATGGGAAACATGCATAGCACAAGCGCAAGAAGCTCTGGAATTTTTTGTTGACACCCCACCAAGTGACCTAGTTGAATGCATGAAGATTTTGTTCATAAATGTAATTCAAAATAAGAAGACGTTAATCAATGAAAATAGACAACTCAAAATTGACCAACCCACGACCTTATTTAATACTGAGCAACTGAAAGAAGTAAGGGAGGATGCACAAATACTTGGTAACACTACACAATTAGAAAACTTACTTCTCAAACATATGTAATATGCTAATGTTTTATGTAGCTTCAGAATATATTCTTATTGTATTTGATCAATTAAAAACCCTAAACTAAACAATTCTAAACCCGAAAGATTCCATAAATAACAAATAAACAATATTATATTGTCTCCTAGACAAGTCGACCCATTCAAGTGAAGAAGTCATATCCATAGTGGAAAAAGTAAGTTACAAAAGAAGTATATGTTGAGGGGACGTCCTCCTTATTTTCACAACAATAACATAAGTAAGTTTTCTCAATCCAGTGAGACAAGTGCACAAGAGAGAGAGAGACTTATGTTTTGGGGTTATATTATCTTATCTTTGTATTTGGGGTATCTTCTATGATAGAGATTTCTCTTTTCATTGTATTTACATTTTACTTTCTTGACGAATCTATACTAAATAAGTTCTATTGGGTTTTCTCCCACAAGAGGGCTTCCCAGGATAAATATTTGTGTATGCCATGTGTTGGCACCATTTTAGCTTGTAGGTGAAAATAAGAGGTAGGTTCAAATTAAGAACTAAATTTATGAAAATTTTCTAATATGGTTGTGGATGATACAATGGATACTAAAGGAATGAAAGGCGCTTGTGGTAAATGTTTTAAAACTTCGATGGTCAAGATCTTCGGGCGAAAAGATCTATGGTGAGGAATAGATCCGCTATTAAAGTTGCAAGGAAAAAATAAAGTTGGTGATCGACGGAAAGGATTAACAAACCTTTAGATCTACGGTGGAGGAAAAAGGAAAACAAGATCGACGGTGGATAGGAAATCCGTTGTGGGAAAATGCATGGTAAAAGACAGATTAGTGATTGGCGGAAAGCTTAAAAGGTAACCTAAGCCAACAGTGAGGATAAAAGATGAATAATATCAATGTCGGAGATGTGATTTGCTGGGAGAACTTGTGTGGTCAATGATGAATTGAATATTAGAGGAATGATTAAAGGCCATATTTGATCAACAGTGAGAATAATAGGTGGATGAGATCGACGACTATTAGGTGATTCTCCAAAGGAAGTTGTGCACTGAATTAAAAATCAGGGTATAACATAAAATAAAGGTGATGGTTAAAGGATGAATGGAATGAATGGTGTGTGATGAAGGTCAAGTAAATTTGTGGTGGATAAGTGATTCTCTAGGGGAAAATGCATGATAGTTAGGCAGGGCGTTATGCAACGGAATGAAAAATGTTAAAATTAAAGGGAAATTAAGATCAATGGTCTAGGTGGCAGATGAATGATCTCTATGGTTGGAAGAAGCTATGCTCTCATGACATGCAAAGAGGTTAAAAACATTCCCCCAACTGAAAATGTACCACCTTCCACGTGGCAGACAGAGGAGAGTTCCGCTAGAATAAAGTGGTAGGAGAAAACCACTTCTCTTGATTCTGAAACCACCATTTCCAAAAATATTATAAAAGGGAGGAACACATGTTTAAGTGCTATTTGTCATTTTATGCATTGGAAGAAGAAATAATCTTTGCGTGGAAAAATCCAAGTCAAACAACTATCTTTCCAATTGTCAATATGTCAGGTAGGCCACGTTTTACCATCCTAGTAATATTTGAAAATGGATAGCAAAGGTGAAGTTGAGACACAAGCCTTATAGTTTCAAAAACTAGTGGAGGTTTTTGAAGATAGATATGGTGGCATTTTCGACACTATTCCATCCTTTGGCCTAGTTTTCTAATTGAAAACCAAATTAGAAGCCTTCAAAGATCAGGGCATTGACCTGCACAGCGTATTCCAGTCCCGTTTTTATCATTTCTACCCTGACCAATCCCTAAATTTCCCAGATTTTATCAAATGGTGTGCGTCAAATTACTCCTCCTCGTAGAGAGTAATAATGGACGCTTCTAAAACCAAAATCCTCTGCCCTGTAAACGCCCTTGTTGTCTGAGATTCTCTCTAGTACCTCCTTCATTCACTTATAGACGAGTGGAGTTTGTAGAAGAAGACCTAATTTAGTTTTTTAGGCATGCAACCATTGAAGAGAAGCAACCCATTTTCTACAGATGCTTTAGGACTGATGCATCCCTTGCTAAAAAACCCTTTCCCTTGGATATCAACATGTTTAATGAAGAGTCCAAACTAGTTATTTCAATGACGAGTCAAGTTTTAGGTCTAGATACAGACAAATTTGTCCTTGAGCTGTTAATGAGTATGTTATTCAAAATAAGTATGAGTCAGTCATAGTCACAGTCCCATCAATCCCATTTCCTTAAATATGAGGAATTCCTGGCTGAAGCCATCCATTCTTAGCTAGTGGATTCTCGACACTACCCAAAACTTCAGGTTTAAGTCATACCTGATTAGAAGGTTTCTATTTTTAAATGAGGAAAACATGCAACTTCCAAAAATGGTACTTACTGCAGAAATCAGTAATTATTTTTTCAAATACATGAACCTTTTGATGACAGAAGTGTATAAAGTATTCTTTCTAAATAAATTGTCTAGAGTGTTACCAGAGATGCAGGAGGATTTGCAGTTTGATCCTGATAGGAAAATAGGGGGCTAGTTTATGTTAGAAGAGCATACTATAATAAGGGTGTATGGTTTTTCTTATGAACTGTATAGCTTGCCATCATTCCTGACCCTTAGAGTTTTTTCCTTGGAATTTATAAGACATAAGCTAATTGTGGATAATGAACATTTAATCAGTTTTAAGAAGGCTTCTGAGATTAAGTTTCCATGGGTAGTTGGGACATTCATTATCAAGAATAAAGGTGCACTCCTTGTAGTTGAAAGTCTACTACATGAGATGAATTTTAAGAAATCTACTAAAGTCAATTATGACCACTCCATGTTATTTCACAAAGGAGGTAGTTGAACAAGAATAAGGAATTTGAGCATTAGGTAGTGGAAGGATTAGCTGAAAGAGATAATTGGATGGAATATCAAACACAAATGAAGGATGCAGAGGCTTTATAGGAAAATCCATTGACAATAATGAAATTGACAACAATAATAATTCCCACCCCAAGCAAAGTAGAAATAGCAGGAAAAAGAACTTATTCAGAGGCCATGGAGACATACGAAGAAGGAAATTTAGAAACATCTAAACGACAAAGGATTGAATTTGAAGGAGAATTGGTAGAAGTAGATGAAGGTGAAAATAAGAAAAATAAATAAAATTTCAGAGGCCCAACTTTTGAAGTACATGAATATGAGTTTTTAGAGGTACAAGAAGCATCAAGTAATAAATTCAAATCCAAAGATGACTTGTATGACAGGTATAAGAAAGACAAGGAGATCTCTTCAAAAGAATCCTAAAAATTATACTAAGAAGTCAGGAATATATCAAGCAAAGAGGTCTCATTGGTCACTGTTAAATATCATACCAGAAATACTTTAAATTCATCAGTTGCTACAAGGAACATAATAACTCAGATGAGACTAAACTTGAAGGCCATCCCAGTTCCTGCTATGATTCACTTGCATGTTGATGTATTTGCAACTTCAGAATGTATTAATTTGTATATCTTATGTATTGTACCCCGATGTTCCTATCGGAAAGTATCTATAATGTAAACAAGTCATGTAAATTCATTGAGGTTAACCCTCCACTGTAAGTCGGGGCAATAGTACCCACAATTGAGTTAAGGTTAACCCTCCTTGTTGATTGGAGGGAAAAGTCCCCATAGTTGTGGGGTACTAGGGTTATTAGAGTCTCCTAGAGAAGTTGGCCCTGATAAGTAATTGTTAAGTGAGGCCCACTTGTTGGAGTGGAAATTAAGTGAATGAAATAATATAAATAGAGAGTGAGCCTCTCTATTTATTTCACACACTCACTCACTGGGGTGCATGAGTGAGAGAGGAGAAGCTCTCTCAAGTGAGAGAGAGAGAACAACTGTTGGAGATCATATTTTCTGTCTTTGGGTTTTACTGCTGCCATTGGTGCTTATTCTATCTCTAAGGAAGTTGTGGGGTGTTATAACTAGATCTTGTTCTTAGTTTATCTGTTCTTTTTGTCTTAATTTTCAACCGTTGGTTTAAAATGATTTTATATTTCATGTTGATTTTAATAAATTTTGACAATCAATAATTTTGGTTGGATTTAATGCTTTTAATGGTTAAATCATTTCATTATTTTAGTTTTAAGGTTTGTCTTTTGGGCTTATTGGTTAATATGTACATATTTAAGCTTTCAAAAACTTATAATAAAAGTTCATTCCAAGTTTTGATTTATAATCTAACTCTCATTTTTGAGTCCTTTGTCAAATATTTTCATGAGGAGATTCCTATAGCAGCTCTGTTTTTCCTGTTTTTGTCATTGTCATTGGGAGAATATTACACGGAGATGGAAATGAATTCAGGGAAACCAAAAGAGGTTTTTGTCCCCAACATACTCATTCACAAAAACCTCTTTCAGTTTTGCAACAGCTATTATCCTTTGAGATATTCGAATTCATCTTTGTGGCCTATTTTTAGGGTTTGAATTATTTAATAATTTCTTGTTTTAGTCACAAATTTTCAGAACATATTTAGATCAATTGAAGAGGAATTTTGAAAAACAAAGAGATGTTTTTGTTCATAACATACTCTTTTAAAAAAACCTCTCTCAGTGTTTACACAGGTGTTTCGGATTGAGAGATATGAAGGCGTCTTTGAGACCCAAATTTCCCCAAATCCGATTTGGTATTTTTGGGTTAATTATCTTTAAAGATTTTGAGTTATCATGTGACTAATTGATGTAACTGTTTCAAATTTCGACCTAGAAGGTAGTTATGGAACTACTTTACTTTTGTAATGATAAAAGGAAGACAAACATACAATTTTGAGGGGGGGATTTTTCACTCAAGGAGAGGCTTTTGTTGCTTGGATTTCTCAAGCTAGCACTTATAATTCTTATGTAAGTGGATGACTGTTATTGATTATATATAAAATGATAAGCCCTTTTACCTGTCATGTTTTTTCATTTATGATCTGTTTGATTGCTCAGTCTACAATTTCATTTCTTGTTTAAATTTTTATTCATGTAAATGCTTGTGGCCTGTGGGTGGAATTAGTATTTCATGTGTAATGTTTATGGCTTATTGGGATGTGTTTGATCCCCAGTTTATCTAACTTGCATGATTCAGTTATGTATTAGCTTGTGGATGTTTATTTCCTCCTTGCTGATGAAGTTTTTAAAACCCTAAAACCTATTTTATTTAATTTTACTTTTGAGATTGTGTTGGCTTGTTATTCTGGTAGTCTAAGAACAATTTCTGGCACAAACATCTTTGGCGCCGTTGACGGGGACGAAGCTGAAGTATATCTTCCCTGGTATATCATTATTCTTCTGATTTTGAGAGGTGAACACAGTCAAAAAATATTTTAGACTACAAATTTTCACCGGTGACTCCTTGATTAAAGACTCCACTGCAAGGAGAATTTTGTTGACAAAAAAATGAAGAAGCCAAATGGAAAGACATGATATCAGCTTGTTACTTTACTCCATGAGGTTTTGTTCTTATTCATCAGTTCTTTCCTATCTTTCCCATTGCATGTCAAAAGAATTATTTTTTGTTTTGTATATTCTGATGATCATAAAACTTCAAGTACATATCCCACTTTGGAAGAAGAAAATATGCATTCTTCTTGTGTTATTGATGTTGATCCTATTCCTTCGTTTGAAATACATGTTCAACATGATATACATATACCCATATCTCTTGAAGCTGATTATTCTGGTCATCTTGTAGAGAATAAAGCCGATCTATTACCTTCTACCATCACTGCTGAAACTTTCGAACAGCTGGTTGAACCTCATTTTCAACTCACAGATTTTCAGTCTAGACTCAGACAGAAGATGTTTAGACCTCTTAGGCTGCCATCTCTCTTACATCCTTACCCTTCCTACTTTGTTGAATATCTTCCCCATTTTACTGGAAAAGATCATATTACAGCAGAGAAGCATTTAGAATCTTTTCATAATTTCATTGATAATTTTGAAATCATGCATGAGGATGTTGTCATGAGGTTATTTTCGAAATCCTTTGCTGGAGATGTTGTGTTTTGGTTCCGAAATTTAAAAGCTGATTCAATTGGATCATGGGAAGAGTTACATGATGTCTTTTTGAAGTATTGGGGTAAGAATAAATCTTATGATCAATTTCTTTCCGAATTTTATAGTTTGAAAAAGGAAAATGATGAGCCAATTACTAAATTTAATTGGAGGTTTCAAAGTTTTTATATCAGTATGCCTACGGAGATCAGACCTTCGGAAAAACTTGCTATGGTATATTATGTTATGGCTCAACATTCAGATCTTATCTTTTTCCTGTTAGAAAGAAAATCATCATCTTTAAGACAATTGTTTGAGGATGCAAAAGGAGTGGAGGAGAACATCCGAGCTTGCAAAATGCTTCGAGATCAGGCTCATGTTGAAGATATAAAAGCTTATGAACAGGAAGAAGAACGTAGGTATCATTCAGATTTAAGACATTTTCTTCATCATTTTCAGATTTTCATATGAACAAGGATATAAATGATGCTTGTGTTGATTCTTCATATCAGTTTGCTGACTTTTTCGATGATAACATACTTTCAGTGGATTATAGTAGAAATTTCTTAGTTTCTGCTATGAGATTATCATGTTATGAAGAAGAAGTTGCTGCTCTTCAACCTCTTACTATTGATATAAGAAATAAGTTGCCATTCTTGACTTATGGTCACTTTCAGAATTTTATTTGTTCAAGTTTTGATCAAGGGTTTTATTTAAAGGTCAAGAAGCAATTTGAAAAGCCCTTGGTTTCCATTATTGATCCAAAGTTTAAAAAGAACAACAATGGAGAGGAAGAGAATGCTTCACTTTATGATGAATATAATGAAGACATTGAAGTTTTAAATCATAAATTTCATGATCCCGTGGCTTCTTGGATGGAGTTGTATTTTTCAAAGGTTTCTAATGCTCCATATTTTGACATACTTCCTATTTCCATTCATAAGTATTAGCTTCCTACAGACTCTTTATTGCATTTATCACATCTTTTGTGGGTTTTCTCAAATAGTAGTATGCATGATATTATGATTCTCAGTCAAATGGTTTCTTGGCTTCACTGGAAGTACGATTACACTTGATTGGGTTGTTTCCTCCGATTAGAAGTAGGAGTAAATAGTAGAATAAGCTCGCTATACGAGCATGTAGATTCTTTTCAGTATGCTGGTTTGTAGCAGTATTTTTTCATTTCAGAGGTATGTGTTCAGAGTTTGACAAAGTTGCATAGATTTGGTAAATGACTCCATCACCCAATGAATAAGGCACAAGGTCTACAGGTTCTTGAAGCCTCACAAGGAGGACTTCGACCCGCAGCAAGAGCCAGATGTTATAATTAGATCTTGTTCTTAGTTTATCTGTTCTTTTTGTCTTAATTTTCAACCGTTGGTTTAAAATGATTTTATATTTCATGTTGATTTTAATAATTTTTGACAATAAATAATTTTGGTTGGATTTAATGTTTTTAATGGTTGAATCATTTCATTATTTTAGTTTTAAGATTTGTCTTTTGGGCTTATTAGTTAATATGTACATCTTTAAGCTTTCAAAAACTTATAATAAAAGTTCATTCAAAGTTTTGATTTATAATCTAACTCTCATTTTTGAGTCCTTTGTCAAATATGTTCATGAGGAGATTCCTGTAGCAACTCTGTTTTTCCTGTTTTTGTCATTGTCATTGGGAGCCGATTACGAGGATATGGAAATGAATTCAGGAAAAACAAAAGAGGTTTTTGTCCAAAACATATGCATTCACAAAAACCTCTCTCAATTTTGCAATATCTGTTATTGTTTGAGAGACTCGAATTCATCTTTGTGGCTTATTTTCAAGGTTTGAATTATTTAATAATTTCCTGTTTTAGTCACAAATTTTCAGAACATATTTCGATCAATTGAAGAGGAATTTTGAAAAACAAAGAGAGGTTTTGGTTCATAATATACTATTTAAAAAAAACCTCTCTCATTTTTTACACAGGTGTTCCGGATCGAGACATATGAAGTTGTATTTGCGACCCAAATTTCCAGAAATTTGCCAAATTTCCCCAAATCCGATTTGCTATTTTTGGTTTAATTATCTTTAAATATTTTGAGTTATCATGTGACTAATTGATGTAAATGTTTCAAATTTTTACCTAGAAGGTAGTTATGGAACTACTTTACTTTTGTAATGATAAAAGGAAGACAAACATACAGTTTTGAGGGGGGGATTTTTCACTCAAGGAGAGGCTTTTGGAGCTTGGATTTCTCAAGCTAGCACTTATAACTCTTATGTAAGTGGATGAATGCTATTGATTATATATAAACTGATAAGCCCTTTTACCTGTCATGATTTTTTATTTATGATCTATTTGATTGCTCAGTCTACAATTTCATTTCTTGTTTAAAGTTTTATTCATGTAAATGCTTGTAGCCTGTGGGTGGAATTAGTATTTCATGTGTAATGTTTATGGCTTATTGGGATGTGTTTGATCCCTAGTTAATAAAACTTGCATGATTCAGTTTTGTATTAGCTTGTGGATATTTATTTCCTCCTTGCTGATGAAGTTTTTAAAACCCTAAAACCTATTTTATTTAATTTTACTTTTGAGATTGTGTTGGCTTGTTCTTCTGGTAGTCTAAGAACAATTTCTGGCACAAACACGAGGTTTTCTCCTTTATGGTTTCCCCGAGAAAAATTCTTTGTGTCTCTTGTCTCTTGTGATTTTTGTTGTGCATGTTATTCTCTCAGATAAGATCCTAGATCATATTGCTTAAATGATAAAAATCTAACATGGTATTAGAGCTAACCTGAGAAGAAGACACTGTGCAGCTGTAGAAGCTAGGGATTATTACTTTTTGGGTCTCTCTCAATAATACATCAGCAAAAGAAGGCTAGGATGAACCTCCATTGAAGGGCGCATCTTTCTGTCGAAGCATAATTTAATTTTGGGCATTTTCAATTTTTGCTGCGGGAAATTAGGGCTTTTCACAGAAGAGGAGTTTTGAGTGGGCCCAGCATAGGATTTTTATTCTCATTAAAATCGAAGTTTAGAGACCAAGGTTGATATTTTTGGTTGGGTAAAACTCTGGGAAAGTCAAACCCTAGTTTGACCCCGGGCCTGAAAAACCCTAAAATACTAAAACAAGTAGTTTTGGTACATTCGCTATATATTGGGATTGAAGAAGTATCAAGGGCCAAAAATTTCACAGGACGAGGATAAAATACTGAGGTACCCTGTGTAAAACGTTCACCCTCAGATTTGCTAAATTCTGGGAGATATGCTTCCTCCAAATCAGGGTTCCAGCCTCTTCCGGGATTCATCCCTAAACATGACACCTAGGAAGAATTGCAATATCTCGGGCTACAAAGATGCAAATGAAATTTCGCAAGATGTTCCAGATAGGTCACGGACTGTAATTTCCATGGTAAAAGTTTCAGACCCCGAAGGTGAAACAGTGACACGTGGAAGTCCATACAACTTTGCAATGATGGAAAATATTAAAACAAGTCACCTTGGGAAAATTCTCATAAGTCCCAATTGGTGAAACCAATGCTGGTAAGACCTATTGTGTTGGAAAGAGGACAGACAAGGGTAACTCAGTACGAAATTTTAGACACATCAGAGTAGTAATTTTGGAGATACCACAGAAATAGTATCAGGCATTTCTGTAGAAGAAAGTGGTAAACTACAACTTCTCTCCACTATTTTCAGAAAAGGAGTACATTGGAAAACTCACCTTGAAGAGGTCTATATTTCTATCCAATCAGATCTGAAAGATTCAAAGTTTTGAAAATTAGGGTTTCTCTGAAAAACCCTAGATCAACGAGCTCCGGAACCAGGACGAACACCTCAAATCGTTAAGATCTAATCTTTTGTTATTTACATTTGATGTTCTCATTTCTAAATGACTAGTCACACCAGCTTGATGACAAGCTTGGTGAAACTGACAAATTCCAAGCATGGAAGTATTGGATCTCACTGGTTCTTGAAGACAATGAATTGGACACCTACGTAAGTGGAGAGGTTTTAGTTCCAGAGGGAGATGAGGCTAAAATCCTTACACAAGAAGAACTTTGTCAAGGCTAAGAAGATCATTGCTGATTCAATCACATATCACCTTATACCACAAGTGTCTTCCCTTAAGACACTGAAAGAGATGTTTGATTCCTTGACCAAACTATTTGAAGGGAAGAACATAAATTAGAAGATGACTTTCAGAAAACAGTTAAAGAATGTGAAGATCCAGAATGCAGAGACCATGCAGTCATACTTTACAAGGGTCTCTCAAATAAAAGAACAACTTGAAGCAGTAGAAGAAGAAGTGGAGAATGTAGAAGTTGTGATAACCACCTTGAATGACCTCCCAGGATCATGGGATTCATTCATTTGAGGAATGTGTTCCAGAAGGAAGTGATTACTTTCAACACACTCTAGGAAGAGTACACACAAGATGAAGCTCGACTCATGATAAGAGAAGAGAAGATGGGAGCAATTGAAGATCAAGCTCTCACCATCCAAATAAGATCCCTCAAGCGATGATTGAGGAATACGAAGGACTCAACTCTTGAAGAACCTCTTATCCATCTTATCATTTGGATAAGAAATGATGAATGAAGAAGATGATGAAGCTGAAGGATCAAGAAGGATTCCACCCATGAAATAAATAAAGATAAGTATTCAATTGTCATTTCATGATATTATTTTGTCATGAATTTGTTTATATTCAGTTGATGTGTTATGCATGATAGAATGTTTGCATTAATGACAATATACTACTAATATGCATGTGATGGGTAAGTATCCCATGGTGCTATACAACTCTCCATTGCTACTTATCTAGAATGAAACCTCTTTGCTGACATATTGGATTAGTGCACAATCTCAATGTTGTCCTGGTAGAGATGGAAGACATATAGAAAGTTTTCGTAAGATATGGATGAATGTTGTATTGGCTAAAATAGTTGCATGATTATATCTCAATGCAAAATAATTTTTCATTAAGAACATACCTTATGAAATGTTTCTAACCATACAACTAACGCATTTGACTTGTAGGAAAGATCGCGTACAATCACCTACAAGAAAAGAAGGATGAGACTTGTTCCGAAGAACAAGTGACGATAGTTCAAGAAAGAATCCAAGATGAAGAATAATATAACGATACTTTCAAAGAAAGAAGAAATCTCAGACACAGTGCAGTTATGTGAGACTGTTGAGCGACATCATTGATGCAGAGCCTTCCAGCTATGAAGAAGTAGCCAAGAAGAAAGGGAAGGAGAGTACCATGTCAAGAAGAATGATGTTGAGGATGCGGCATCGAGACCTGAAGGGAAGTCCTTAGTATCTTCCATATGGATCTACAAGATCCAGCATGCAGTAGATGACAACATTGTGTGATACAAGGAAGGATTCATAGCACGAGGCTTCTCACAGAAAGAAGGCATAGACTATGAAGAGACATTTGCATCCAGTGGGAGTTGAGGCACATGACAGGCAGAATCATGTGTGCAAATTAAAGAAGACCCTGTGCGAGCTCAAAAGACACCCATGGTATAACACATACATGAGGATCTTGATGAAGATCTTCACCTTTTCTACAAGGTTGAAGATGAAAGCCTATAGAGGATGACAAGCTTACATATGGGTGAGAGAAGAACGTTATCAAGATAGAGGATCCTAGTATCCAGTGACCCTAGATGGATACATAGAATAATAGTATCAGAGGAAGCTACTTGTCACTCTAGTATAGGATACATAGAGTATGAAAGGGAGAGGGAGAATAATGCTCCGCTTCAGAGGGAGTGACTGCAGAAGATCCAGAGGTTTGACATGGTATGACAGGATGGAAATATTACTGATGACTCTAGGCTTTACCTTTGCTTCAAGGTTGAAGGAGGAAGACTAGTGATGCTTCTGTTATATGTCAATGACTTGTTCCTGATAGGAAAAGAGGAACTCGCTAGAGATGCAAGAAGGAGACTTGTTGTTGAGCTCAAGATGAAGAACTTGGCGATGATGCACTACTTTCTAGGCATGGAGGTGTGGAAGAATGCAGATGGAATTTCCTTGGGAAAAGGGAAGTATGCAGTAGAGATCCTGAAGTGGTTCAGGATGATGGACTGGAAGGCCATGACCACACCTATGGCATCGAACCTGAAGCTATTGAGTGTTTCTTCATCAAAATTGGTTGATGCCACGATGTATCGTCAGATGTTCCTTGATGTACCTGACGAATACGAGACCAGATATTTGCTTTGCTGTGAACCCATTGAGACATGTTCACCTAATGGTTGTAAAGCATGCAGTGAGGTACCTGAAGGGTACAGTTGAGTATGGGCTCAAGTATGATACGAATCTGAAGATTAACCTGGAGGGTTATGTGGATTCAGATTGGGTAGGCAGTGCCATTGATAAGAAGAGCACTTCGGGATGCTGCTTCAGTATGAGATCAGAAAGGAGCAATGAAGCTCCTATATGTGATCTAGATCTATATCTCTCGAAAGAGGGAGTTCTAGCATAGTCGGTGAGATAGGTTGTTTGAGCATAAAATCCTGGCGAAGCTCATAGGTGGCTCAAATGTAAATGTTCTGTAGGTTGTCCTAAGATGTAATAGGTCTTAGCAAAGCTCATAGGTTATCCTTGGACGTAATCATCCCTGATGTGATTCTATGCTAGAAATGGCTAGAGTGAAGTTTGAGTACTTCAGGGAGAAGCTTGGTGTTCTCAATATCGAGGTTCCTTCCAAGAGGAAGTGATGAGTCAATGAGCCCTTTTGACATGGTAGTAGGATTGGTTCCTCCCATGGTCAGATGTAAGTGCTGTGCCCTTCTGACATGGTGAGAGGATTGGTTCCTTCCATGGTCAGATGTAAGAGCTGTGTTTTTCTGACATAATGATAGGATTGGTTCCTCCCATGGTTAGATAGATGAGATGATGACACATCCGGTATGAAAAAGGACTGACTCTGTGTAGATGCCACATCTAGTATGAAAAAGGACTGGCTCTGTGATGACACATCCATTATGAAAAAGGACCGGCTCCGTGTTGGTGCCACATACAACATGAAAAAGGGATGGCTCTGTGATGACACATCCAACATGAAAAAGGGCTGGCTCCATGATGATACATCCAACATGAAAAAGTGTTGGCTCTGTAGAGGACTACATCCAGTATGAAAAAGGACTGGCTCTGTAGATGTGCATCCAGCATGAAAAAGGGCTGTCTATGTTGATAAAGACCTACATGGAGGCTAGGCCTACACCCATCATGAAAAAGGGTTGGCTTTGTAGAACTTCCTATGATGAGTAGAATTGAGAGATATCACCAGTGATGATGACCCAGTGATGATCCAACAGTATTGTACCCCGAATTCACTTGCATGTTGATTCGGGGCAATAGTCCCCACAATTGAGTTAAGGTTAACCCTCCTTGTTGATCGGAGGGCAAAGTCCCCACAATTGTGGGGCACTAGGGTTATTAGACTCTCCTAAAGAAGTTGGCCCTGGTAAGTAATTGTTAAGTGAGGCCAACTTGTTGGAGTGGACATTAAGTGAATGAAAGAATATAAATAGAGAGCGAGCCTCTATATTTATTACACACACTCACTCATTGGGGCACATGAGTGAGAGAGGAGAAGCTCTCTCAAGTGAGAGACAGAGAACAAATATTGGAGATCATCTTTTCTGTCTTTGGGTTTTACTGCTGCCATTGGGGCTCATTCTATCTCTGAGGAAGTTACGGGGTTTTATCCTTTATGGTTTCCTCGAGGAAAATTCTTTGTGTCTCTTGTCTCTTGTGATTTTTGCTGTGCATGTTATTCTCTCAGATAAGATCCTAGATCATATTGCTTAAATGATAAAAATCTAACATTGCATAAACAAACTGGGGAATTTATTTATAGTGACCTGATGAAAGCTACTCTCAAAGTATCCAATTTGAAATCCACAATTTCCAAAATAGAAAATCAATTGAGATAGGAGAAGGTGGAAAACAAAGTGCAACAACATAAAATAAAGAATCTCAAGGGAAATTTGCCGACCATAGATAATGAAGCTGATAAAGGAGAAGTAACACAGAATATTCTAGATGAGAAAGAAAACACCATCTAATTGTTAAAAAAGAAGTTGAAAATCCCTGCAACCTAGTTAATTCAGGATTTTGAATTAACATAATTAGAAAAAGAGAAAGAATTGCTAGCCCAGGAGCCGAGTGACAGTAAGGAAAAGCTATTGAAGCTTATTGAAGAGAAAAATCAATTCAAAAAAGATAGAGGTTTCTTAATTGCAAAGATAGATGTTCTAAATGAAAATCAGTTGATTCTAGAAAAGGAGAAAGATGAAAAAGAAAAGAAAAAAGAAGTACAAATAGTCCATCCTAATGCAAAAACAAATACCGAATCTATTGTACAGGCTATGTCACAGGTGAGTCTAAGAGACATAGAAATAATTCATTTAAAAAGTTAGAATTAGAATTTGGTTGATGCAGTCAAGAAGAAAAAAGAAGAGAGGAAAATATTGGAAAACAAAAATAAAGAATTGATGGATAAAAATGAGAAATTAATGAAGCAGCTAACATGTCAGTTACCAATACAAGGAGCTAGACATGTCAGAATCCACTAAGATCAAACCTTACTTGAATTTCAGACAAGATAAAGAGATGGTGATAAATGCTGCTAAGCAGAGTTGTACAACTGTGAAAGAGGCCTTAAACAAGAAACCAGTTGACACAACTAAAAATACAACAAATTTCGTTAATACTCCGTCTGAAGAGGAATTAAGGGCGATTGGAATCAAAGATAGAATTCCAATCATTACTTGGGATAGAAAGATGGTAGGAAAGCATCAACACATATAAACTGTGTAAGCAAAAATCAACATAATGCTACATCAAATTAAAACTTTCAAAGCTTCATTTGTGCCCTTGTTTAAAAAAGGACTGCCTTATTTTTGAGAAGAAGATGGAAGACTTATGTCTCAAGCTAAGTATCAAGCATGTTTAGAACAATTGGTGGGCAGTTTCCACCTATAGCCTATGTGGACCATGTAGAACTGAGAGTACTTTCAAGAGAGATGGCCAATTTGGAGTCACCATCTTGAGACTAGTGGGAGACAATAGAGAAATTTGGCAAGATGAAATATAAACTACATCATTAAAGATATAATCTTAAGGCCCAAGTCACATCACAAGACCAATTTTGTTTTGAAATAATGTAATAGATATTCAAAGATTAGTTGATAGATGCAATAAGACAGTTACACATGCCTATTTTAGTGTGTAAGTAGTTATTAGCTTAAGGACAATTTTGTTGTATTTAATCACTACTTTGAAATGTAGTGAGGGTTGGAACCCGTGAGCAAAAACTGATTTTTGTAAGAGAGCTTCAAGATTAATAAAAATATTTCAGATCTAAGCAGGTTTTCTACCAGAGATTCTTGTTTTATTCATTTTACAGTATGTACTTTCTTTGCTTTATGTGAATGTATTTACTGTTTATCTTTTCATGCTTGAATAAGTGTATATTGAATCATAATTCATAGGATTATTCTTTGATTCTTTGATTTCAAGCATCCACAATATTTTTACGCTAAATTTAATATTGGATTAATATCTAGATGCCCATATTAATGGACCATTTTTTATTCTTCCTCATCACCAGACAACTAACATTTTGACTGTAAAAGAGTGACTTTCCTTCCTTTGTTAAGAATTCCATTGCGAAACGCTGTCATTAATTATTATTCATATTTGACTCCATGCCCAATGATCACCTGTTTCAACCATTATTATCATTAAAACTTGTTTCTTTTAAATATAAATGGCCTTTGTGTTTATCTATTGAGAGATCCCTCTCTCGTAGGACAGAAGCCAACTTTTCTCTTAAATAATGGTTTTGTGGTTACCTTGGACTTATCCTCCCACAACCAGGGATAAAATCCGAGTGCTAACACCACAAATATCTTTCTTTCGATGATCCTTATGCATGTATTTATTTTGATTTGAAGTAAATTTAATTAAAGACTAACAAACATAACTTCTTTAAATAAAATTTCAACATGGTATCAGAGCTGTGCTGAAATAAGTCATTGTAACAACTACAATTGCCAGAAGCTGGAAACTAGGGGTTCCATTTTTTTCCTGTTGTGTCCAAATATCTAGAAGAAAAGAAGGTTTTCTCAAATGGTCTTGGGAGTACATCCTCTTCTTGGATCATATTGGTATATAGCATTGTGAACTTGAGTGAGCTATGGCATATAAGAATCTCTCATTTACATTACAAAGCATTGTTGATCCTGCACAAGATGGTGATAGGTCTACCATAGATTTAGGCGAACCTGATGGCATATGCAAAGGATGTGAATAAGGAAAGATCGTGAAGAGTTTGTTTCCAAGTAGTAACAACACAACAAAATCAATCTTGGGCATAATACATTTGGGCATGTGTGGGATGTAATCAACATCACTTAGTGGGTACGCATATTATGTTTCGGTTATTGATGATTACTCATGTAAAACTTGAATTTATTTCTTGAAAGCAAAAAGTTAAGTTCTCAAAAAGTTCAAATAATTTAGGGCTCTTAAAGAGAATCTCTCTGAAAAGAAGATAAAGACATTAAGGTCAGATAATGGAGGAGAGTTCACATTAGATGCATTCAAGACATTCTACATGGAGTTGGGATTGTGAAAATTCTAAATCCAAGGATATGATACAATGTGGAAGTTCTAAATCCTTGATGGTAACAAGAATTTCATAAAGAAGATAAGGATATAGCACACAATTAACCTTACAAAGTGTTAGGATTAATTAACCCTCCCTTTGACCACATAGTCTATTCGTCCTTTTCCTAGCTTAAGAGGCCATTATCACTTCACTAGTGCAATGGGGACACACCTAGGGGCCACCTACCACTCACTACTCTTGTCTGCATGATTTTAGGAGCTTCGAGGATCAATTATTATAATTTAGGAACTCACTCTGAGTGCCACCAACAATCTCTAGTAGTTGACTCTAATAGTATTCAGTTATGATCAGATTCGCATCAGTTAGATCACTCTCAGTCATCCTAGCGCTAGTTTCCATGATTTAAGAGAGGTATGATGACTTTCCTAACCTACCTACATCAGTTAGCTGGCTGTGAAATGTTTTAGTGATCTAGAGTTGCATTAGTGAACTTTAGTGGTGACTTCCCCACACTGAGTTAGCTCCAGAGTTAGTCCAGTTTGGTAGATTCAAATCCTATATTAGACCTTTGAATTCTCCTATTTGTATTACCACTGTATTACATATTTCATACTAATTAATGGATGTAATGTGATTCTTCCAATTATTGGTCTCATGTGTGTTTAATTTTCCATGAATCATTGATCTATTTTTACTAAATTCTTCTCTCTATTCTGCATCCTTCTTTTCTCATTGAATTCATGGAGGACTAAAGATGATATGCTTCATTAAATTTAACATGGTATCAGAGCAGGTATTCAGGCTAGCTTCAAACCCCATAAAATTCCATTGATGTGCTCGAAACAATTGGGTTCCACATAAATCCTGTTATTCTTGCCTTTATCCCTCTAGATATGTCCAGAGAATTCTAGCCATTTGTGATGCACCAAGAGAATGTGCACATGTCGAAGTGGATAGTGTTTGAATTGGTTTGATAATGAATTGAAGTGTTTTTATAGGCACATTCAAATATTTCTTGAAGAATTAACTATTGTTGAAGCTATGAAATAGAGAACTCAACAACTCTGACGCCCAAAATCCTCACACTCTTCAGTTACCTTGATTGGAGGGAATATATGTAGATTGTATTGCATAAAAAGGGTTTGTACAGGGTCACCATGGGAAAAGAATTCAAACCCAAACAATATCTTGAAAATTCAAAGTATTTGAATAAGCTTGATGAATATTTTTTCTCCATGTGCATCCACATCTCCAGGGAGATAATGTTCCATTTTGATGGACTGAAAACTCTGAAAGAAGTATGGGCACATCTCAAATCCTTGCTTGGAAAGCATGATGAGCTTAGAGGCCATATTATGGAGAATGAAATGGTAGCACTACAACCTAGTAACTTCGAAACCATACAACAATTATTGACAAAATTCAAATCATTGGTCATGCAATGCAAGTAGTGCATGATTGAGAAGAAAGATGAGCAATTGGTGCTCTCCATTTGAGCAAAATTGGCCCATAATTCTTAGTGTTTGTGTCTACCTTTCACTATGGGATATTGCATACTCCTAATTGGTGAATGCCATCCCTTTATTCCTTCACAAAGTCTCTAATATAGGAACAAGACAAGATGATACATACGGGAGCTCTCAGAGCCTTTCCAAATCAAGCTCTCTTAGCTGGTGAGACGAGGAATGCAAAAACAAGGAGGAAGCAGAAAGGAAAGAAAAAAGGAACACTGAATTCAAACCTACGGAAGAGTTTGATCCAGTAGATGAAGCCTCAGGCTATAAGAAGGACAAACATCAAAGAAAAAAAACCATACAAATAAATATTGTATGAAGAAGACCAAAGATCAGATGACAAAAATCCTTGACAATCACAATATTTACCTCCTTGAAGGTGCAAGGAAGGCTAACTCTTGAGACAAGACTGAAGATCATGATGAGAGATCTCATTCATTGAAGGGTGATTTTTCAAAATCACATGCCTTCCTCATTGATTTAGGAGCTCCAATCACATGGATGCATCCAAAGAATCATCATCTTCATTACGTAAAGAATCACATGGATGCATCCAAATAATCACTCTTCTTACATAAAGAAGATACAAATTAAACATTACTTCCCCTATTTATCATCGGATTGGAAGAATATGGAGAGCTTCACATGCACAGTAGCAGGAAACTAGTGCACACAAGAACCATCATGCTACATTACCGCTTCACAGAGATTGAGATTGCAGAAATATTTTCACAAGTTTTTACTTAAGAAGATTTTTTTTTCTCTTAGTATGAAAGCTTGATATTGGTTTTTCTTGCTTATTTTGAGGGGTTTTTTTTCCCATGAGGTTTTCCCCATTTTCTTAGTTATTAAGCAGAAATTTTTAATTTTAGATTGTAAGGGTGACCTTTGATCTTAGTTGCCAGGGCCCAGGTTGTCCAAAGTGAGGATTAAAGGGGGGTGTTAGGATTAATTAATCCTCCCTTTGACCACATCGTCTATTTTTCCTTTTCCTAGATTAGGAGGTCATTATCACTTCACTAGCGCATGGGGGACACACCTAGGGCCCACCTACCACTCACTTCGCCTGTATATTGCATGAGTTAAGGAGATCCAGGGATAAATCCCTATAATTTAGAAACCTACTCTAGGTGCCACCAACAATATCCAGTAGTTGACTCTAGTAGGTATTCAGTGATGTTCAGTTATGCTCCAAATCCCATTAGTTAGATCACTCTCAGTCATCCTAGCACCAATTTCCATGATTTAAGGGAGGCATACCGCCTTTAATCACCTACATACAAAAATTAACTGGTGGTGAAGTATTTTAGTGATCGAAGTTGCATTAGTGAGCTCTAGTGGTTATTTTCCCACACCAAGTTAGCTCTGGATTCAGTCAACTCTGGAGTCAATCCAGTCTGGTAGATTCGAATCCTATCTTAGGCATTCAAATTATCCTATTTGTATTACCATTGTATTACATATTTCATACTAATTAATGGATGTAATGTGATTCTTCCAATTATTGGTCTCACGTGTGTTTAATTTACCATGATTTTTTTTTTTTAGACTAGGGGAATCGACAACTGGGGCCGGGATGGTACTCACGTGACATGGGGTCCAGGGATCCATTCACGCTACCACTATAAACCTAGGTTCCCCACACCCACCGCAAGACATGGGACACGGTTAAACCCGGGTGGGATTGATCTCGCGACCTCTAATTTACAAACAACTTCATTACAACGGAACCGCCAATGAGCGACACCCATGTAGGCTTTAATTTAGCATGAATTATTGATAAGTTTTTACTGAATTCTTCTCTCTTCTACAACCTTATTTTCCCATTGAATTCATGCAGGCCTGAAGATCCTATGCTTCATTAAATTTAACACAAAGAATTATAAAGATTTAGCATAAAGAGATAAGAATAATGCACACATGAAGAGTGAAACTCAATTGAGAAAAACTCACTTGTCCAATTAATGAATTGAATGTGTACATAATAAATACATCTCCGAAGGAGAAATTCAAATTAGCTCACATTGGCAATCTTAAAAGTTACTAAAACACCATATAGGACAAAAGCTAACCTTCCAAAGCAATCCTAACACCCTCGGTTGCTTTCTTATCCATGAGAAAAGCTGTCTTATCTCATAAAAGCAGGAATAAAGCAGTAAAGGTGCATTAACTTAGAAAAACAGTAAAAGCAGGAATAAAGCAGTAAAGATGCATTAACTTAGAAAAGTAGAGTAAAAGTACGCTATGATAGTGCACTTGTGGATAAACTAGCTCAAGTGGATGGAAAACGATCAAAATAATCACTAGGATAATGAATAATGTTAGAACATTATACTAAACCCCTAGGAACTTAATTAAAAGTTTTTATCCTATGGTCTAGATGGGGTTAATATTCCAACAGGGATTAAGAGGGAGCTCACTACTCCCTACAATCCTCAACATAATAGCATGGCAGAAAGAAGAATTGAACAATAATAGAAGCAATAAAGGCTGTGATCCACGATTAAGATTTACCATTACACCTATGGACAGAGGCAAGCAGGACTGTTGCATATGTGCAGAATAGAACTCCTTGCCATGTACTTGGGAATAAGATACTAGGGGAGAAGCTAGAGGTCAACCACTTGAGGATATTTGGTTGTATTTTATATGTACATTTTCCCAAGAATAAGAGAATGAAGTTGGATGCTTCATGAAAGAAGGGTATATTTGTTGGATACAGTGAGTCATCGAAGGAATACATAGTCTACATTCCTGGTTACAGACATATTGAGACTAGTAGAGATGTCACCTTTGATGAGGATGCAAGTTTTAGTAGATTAAGGCAGATTCATATAGATGAGGTCCATGATGAGGAGCATGAAGCTCCTAGAGTTGCAGAGATAGGTGTAGATGATGATGTTGTTCCAAAAGAGCATATTTTGGAAGATCATGATATGGAAGAACCAAAGAGACCTATAGATCCACCTCGGGAAATGATTACACATAAGAGAATACCATATTGGGATTGAGAGATTATTTAGGATGCATAGAAGTATGGGGCTTCAGATGGATCCTTCAAATAAAGTAAGATACCTCAACCATATTCTGCAGCTACATGCATTGTTATGTGTCATCATTGATGCATAGACTTCCATTTATGAAGAAGAAACTAACAATAAAGTATGGATATAGCCTCCAAAACATCCAATTGATCAAATAGTGCTCCATCATCTAGTGAGGTATGCACATGATCATCAACAACTGACATATTTTCTTCAAGATTTAAATTCGAAGACTGTGAGAACAATGATGAGAGATGGAAGGTGATTTATTCATAAAAAATGGAAACTTGAATGTCTTATTCATGTAGAACTACTTCATGGGAAGCAACAGAGGGAGAAGGATTGTCAAAATCCCAAAATTTCCGAAAAAGTTAAAATTTTGAAAATACAAATAAAATTCAACAATGCAGTCAGCTAATTGTTTTAATTAGTTATATGTTAATGATTACAAAATCTGAATAATCTACTTGATTATGCTTATCTTATAGAATAATTCTTTTTCAGTTTAATGACTTGTTTTTCTTTGTGACCACAAGGTGGAACTGTCTTGGTATTCTGGGCTTACTTAGATTTTGAGCTAACGCAGAAGTTTACCTGCTCTTACAGATTTACAGGTAAGAAAGATCCGGTGCTGCTTGTCAATAATCGTAAAGCATATAGATATATGTTCGTTGCAAAAATAATAGCTCAGTAAAAGAATATAAATGCTATTCAATTTCAAATGCTTTATGAGTTAAAACCATTAAATCATTATTCTTTTTAAAGACGCCATGGAAATGAGATTTAGTCCTATCAGTATTGGTGATAGTTGCTTTCTCTCTCTAGTTATAATTTATAGTTTTTATAGTAGACTAACCTCTTCAATGTTTATCAATGTTTATCAAAGTTATCGTGTGTAAACGCCTTTGATCCTTCCATACACACAAAATAAAGATGGCAGGGTTAATACGCTAAGGATCTATCTTAAAATGTGGACATAATCCCTTTACGTCATGATAAATTTTGGTTACTCCTTGTGATGTGGAAGTAATGCGCAATAGTTAATGAGTTTCTATACTATTATTCCATCTTCCAAAGCTTTGAAGTTTTAAGAAATTATATCCTCATTTCACACTGCTTTCAATTAGACTATGATAGTGTTGATGAACTAAGTTCTTCTACGCATAACTTACTTGGAAAAATATTGTCCAATTAATGTTAATCAATAATTAAAATTCCAATGTCAAGCCCCTTAAATACTTTAAGGCTTAACATGCTCCATTGCAAACCTTAATAGTTTAATAATTAAAAATTCGAGGGCCAATGAAACTAACACTAGCAAGAAGGGTATTTACCATAAATTGATTTTATGAATTTTCTTTTATAAACATAAAATAGCAAAACTTCTGATAAAGTTATAGTTGTTTTCATGAATGAATGCCATGTTTGCATAAACGAAGGAGTCATAGAATAGACCGCGCCTATGAAGATTCTATGGTTTAACCTTGATTTAAAGTTTTATAATCTTTTATTAAACGCCTCCTTTACTTGCATAACGTGCTAGGTCGCATATTGTTTATACCCTTACTATGTTATAATCCAGTATTTTGATCTACGGTTCTTTTGTTTGACCTTTTAGTGTGAAGGTTTGGTTGACATTCGAGATTATCGAACCTTGTAGAACCTTCATCTATTATATGATTGGAATGAAATATCATTTGGATGATTGATCGCCGGCACTATATGGCTTTTACCCACTGCATGCAAATAATTGGATTGTATACGTGGACTTGTTGTAGCCATATGTTGTGAAGTTAAAAGACTCTCTCAAACCCTAAACTTGTTATTCCCTCTGTTGTTTTTGGCCTCCGACCGCTCTGCTACTGTGTTCTTCGACTGCACCATCACTTTGCAACTCGTTGCTGGTATTCTCCCAGCTCACTTTTGCAACTCGTGAGATCACTCTGAACGCTTATAGAGATGAGCTGTAACAAACTGATTGTTGCTTGAACTGGGTTGTTGGTTTTCCTTCAGGGTTTATCCATCACGGCTTGCCCATTTTGGTTCTTACCAGACTGTAAAGTCTCTTTCTTCTTTGGCTCAGTAGTGAGAGTTGTGGCTTTATGTTTTAAGAGTTGTTGGGTCTTAGGGTTTCATTGAAGAGTGGACTTTTGGCTGGAAAAACAGTGACGGCCCAAGCGTTTTTACTTGCTTGGCCTGATGCTCCATCTCTCGGTCGCCGTTGGTCGATACCGTGTTAGTAATCTCCTTCTTTCTTGCAACAGATGAAGGGTTTGTTTCTCTTTACGTCGGTGGCTGCATTACTGTTCGGGTGGTTATGTTTCAACGAAGTTTATGTAAGGTATTGACAAATTCATTTATTTACAGCTCTAGTTCAATACAAGTTTGCTTATAAAACTGCAAGATACTAACAATATCGTGTTTGTTGTTATGCAGGTGATGGATTAACCTTCTGTGTGGTTGGTGCAGGGCTGGGACATCCATTTTCTCATGGGTAAGCCTTGGATAACCCATGGTAGTTCATCCTTGTTCAGTCCCTTATGGGACATTTGATGGTTGGTCACCATGGCCTGCAAAACCCTCGTGGTTTTGGTTTACTGGAGTTACCTTGGTTCACTGTTTTTTTTTTGATGTTAACCCTTGCTTTATGTGGGGCTTTTGGCTTAGGCCGTGACCTGTAGATTTTGACTTCGTTCTAGTTTTTGTGTATAAATTGTGTAAATGAAGGAAGGCTGATAGAGCTATACTCTGATGATTTTTAGAAGCCGAGAGGCATTTAGAAAGGAGCTTAAACTCTTTGGTTTTATACCTCTGCTGTAAATTTTGATATAATAGGGTTTTTACCCTAACTCCGTGATGTAAGGATGTATATACTGTCTCTTTTTGAAATATCTTTTGTCTACAATATAATACTGTAGTTTAATTTTGTTATTACCTATATTGTATAAATGGTTATTAAGCTCGGTGAATCGAGCATGTTTATGTTCTGTTAATTTAATTCCTGGAAGTTATTATATTTAAATTTACCCTGTAAATTATTTAGGATAATTGTATACTGTTTTTATATGAACTTACCTTAACTTTCTCTGTTCTAATAAGGTTATAAATATTGTTTTGTATTTGTTAACCTTCGGAAATTATGTAATTTAATGTTCTTAGAGTTGTACTTGTGTAATTGATAGTTACATCTTTTAAGTACAAAATTTATATTTACTTGATATTTATTATAATAGGATAAGAATGTTATTTTACCTGCAAGTAAATATTGCCCCTGTAATTTTATATATTATCTTTATATTCAGTCTATTTATGAAGTGTATAGATGGGAAAATATTTACTGTTGTATTCTTATGCATCTATACTAAATAATTTATAAAGAAGTTCCTTCTGTATTCTATGCTACCCTATTTATATTATAACATTAGTATTTATAAAATAAAAGAAATAACAAACTATCTATGTTCTTTCCTCTAAAATATATTGTAGTGTTTGTTTAAATTCTATAAAAGATAGGTTAGTAGCTGTAGAACTTGTTTAAGTTCAACTAGATAAAAATGAAGAATTATTTATATTATCAGCCATACATAAAATCTTAAACCAACTAGTTTTATCTTTATAATTAAATCCAGGTTTATCTATACTTACTCACAGTTTGGTTGCTATAAATGCAGTAGTTGTTTATTCTAAACAGGAAAGAAATAAACTGTAGAGCTGACAGGCATTCATATTTAATCTAACACTACACATTTTAACTATTAAATTCTTTTCCTTTGGTCTCAAAATAGATATAAAGATTACTGAAATGAATGTTGTATAGAAAACTGTTTCATCTACCAAAATTATTACTGTTAGTGTAATGATATAGCTTCCTTTCCTTTTCTAATAATCTGACTTTCACAGTCTAGGTCTAACACTACTCCATGTACAAAATGATATTTCTCTTGATAACACTAAAAGAAAACATTCTCATAATCAAGCTAACATATTATTTTATATTTACATCATACTTTATTCATTTAAATACACCTCCTGTGCTAGAGTACGATCTGGAATACTCCAGATGGGGAAAAACACAGGCAGGATTTATTTTTCATCAAGAATAAATTCATTACTAAACAAGCTAAGATATTCTATCCTCTAAGTTTACATCATAACCAGAAAATGCCTCATTCAATCACACACAGATATTAACTCAGAAAATAGTAAATAGCAGAACCTGTTCTTAAAGCTGGTCGACAACAGCAATGGGAGGCCGTTCCTCCCTACCAATTGCTGGAGAGCGCTCAAACATCGACTCCTCAGGACCCCCGAGCCTGCTCTGGTCTCCCTGGCTGGAACTAGGTGGAACAAATAACCAAGTACTAGTCCTGAGACTCAATACCAATCCTGAACTCGTCAGTCAAGTCTCTCAGCTAAAAAGCTGTATCATATCAAGTTCCAGCAGTTTATCCCTCAAACACCTTCCTTACAGTTTTCCCTTTTTCCCAATGAATTCCTTGAAGTGCATTCCACCTGAATGAATCTTCTCCTCGAAATATCTGAGCAGCCTCAGCTCTCTACATTGGGCATTTTTAAAAGATTGCCTAGGTCTTTTTGGGTTAGTTGTCATTAATTGAGCCACCTGCTCTGATCCCACTTTCTTGGGGGATCATGACCCCAAATGTAGGGAAGTTGCCACCTGCAACATAGGAAGTGTTTGAGGATGTTGCCACTTGTCTTTTTGCTTCCACCTAGTTCCTTCCACCAATTTGACCAGTAACACTCTTATTAACAACTCTCCCAAGCTGTTGTCTCCACTTTTTATTTATTAAAAATAAAATATTCAGAATTACATTCCACATCTTTTGACTCTGCTAAGTCATCGGTTTTCAACTTAGCATTAAATGTAACATAATGTCTTAGGAACCAATATAAACGATTAACATATTTTTACAAAATTGGTGTATGTGACAAGGATCCCCTACAAGGATAATTGCACCTATTTGAAACTGTATTGAGATTTCTGCCAATATTATTATTTTGAACAACTTCTAAGAAATTGTACCTACAAAATAAATCTGCAAATATGAAATGGGTGATCAATTACTGAGCTCCCTAAGCTGTGATACCATGTGAAAATTATAAGGCCAAGGGATTGATACCATGTGGAAGTTCTAAATCCTTGATGGAAATAAGAATTTCATAAACAAGCTAAGGATCTAGCACACAATTAACCTCTCAAAGGATTGCATAGAATTAGCATAAACATAGAAGAATAATTCACACGTGAAGAAATAAACTCAAATGAGTAAAACCCACTTGTTCAATTAATGAATTGAATGTGTACATAATAAATACATCTTCAAAGGAGAAATTCGAATTAGCTCACACTGACAAGCTTATAAGTTACTAAAACACCATCTAGGACAAAACCTAACCTTCCAAAGCAATCGTAACACCCTTGGTTGATTTTTTATCCATTATAAAAGTTGTAAAGCTATCTTATCTCATAAAAGTAGGAATAGACCATTAAAGGTGCCTTAACCTAGAAAAACAAAGTACAAGCAACCTATGGGCACGCTTGTGGATAAACTATCTCAAGTCGATGGAAAATGGTAAAAATAGTCACTATGATAACAAATAATGTTAGAACATTATACTAAACCCCTAGGAACTTAATTAAGTTTTTTTATCCTATGGTCTAGATGGAATTAATATTTCAACATGGATCAAGAGGGAGCTTAGAAATCCCTACAATCCTCAACATAATAGTGTGGCATAAAGAAATAATCAAACAATAATAGAAGCAATAAAGGCTATGATCCATGATTATGATTTACCATTACACCTATAGGAAAAGGCAAGGAAGACTGCTGCATATGCGCAGAATAGAACTCCTCATTGCGTCCTTGGGAATAAGACACCAAGGGAGAAGCTAGATGTAAACCACCTGAGGATATTTGGTTATCTTGTATATGTACATGTTCCCAAGAATAAGAGAATTAAGTTGGATTCTTCAGGAAAGAGGGGTATATTTGTTGGATATAGTGTGTCATCGAAGGCATACATAGTCTACATTCCTGGTTACAGGAAGATTGAGATTAGTAGAGATGTCACCTTCGATGAGGATGGGAATTTTAGTAGATTAAGGTAGATTCATATGGATGATGTCCATGATGAGGAGCATGAAGATCCTAGAGTTGCGGAGATAGGTGTGGATGATGATGTTGTTCCAAAAGAGAATATTCCAGAAGATCATGATATGGCAGAACCACAGAGACCTATAGATCCACCTTGAGAAATGATTACACATAAGAGAAGGCCATCTTGGGATTGAGATATTATTTTGGATGCAGTCAAGTATGGTGCTCTAGATTGATCCTTTAGATAAAGTAAGAGACCTTGACCATATTCTGTGGCTGCATGCATTATTATGTGTCATCATTGATGAAAATCCTTCCATTTATGAAGAAGAAACTAACAATAAAGTATGGAAGGATGCCATGATCAAGAAATACTAGTCCATTATGAATAATGATGTTTGGGATGTGGTTTCAAGACCAAAAGGAAAGTTAGTGGTAGCTTCCAAATAGATCTACAAGATGAAACATTCAGAACATGGATGTATCAAGAAATACAAGGCAAGGTTTGTGGCTCGTGCTTTCTCCTAGAAAGAAGGAATAGATTATGAGGAGACATTTTCTCTTGTGGTGAGATACACTTCGATTAGAGCTATACTTGCAATAACTACAATGATGAAATGGAAGGTACATCATATGGATGTGAAAAAAACTTTCCTAAATAATGTAGTGGAAGAGGAAGTGTACATGGAACAACCACAAGGATTTGAGACACATGACATGCATTCTGATTAAGATATTTTACATTTAGTGACTTATCATGGATTGTTTTGTTAAAAGACTATGATTCATAAAATGTGCACAAATGAAGAAAACACATAAAAATAGAGAAGCACCATAAACACACAAGAACCCAACTTCATAATGGAGTTCGTCCCTTCAGGACTACGTCTTCAGGCCTGCTCTGCAATGGGGAGGTCATTTATTATAAATCTCAACAAAATTAAGTTACATGATAATAATGCATTATACCTAAAATTCTAGAAGTGACCTACAAATCGGCTTCTAAAAAAAAATGGACTGCACCATTGTGTCCAGAAGGACCATATGGTGAGGATTGACATAAAACACTCCATACTTTAGAGTAGTTGAAAGTTTGACCCTTGAAAAGTTTATGACCCCTTGGGTGTTGACACATGGCATGCCCATATAGTATAGATCCATACCACATGAAATGAAACCATACGGTTTGTATTCATTGAAAGGCATGCTCACATTGGACTTTGTATAACCATGAACCTATCCCCTTTGACATTCTCTACCTACATGGTCTCCTCCACCTTTGACTTGGGAATTTGACTTAGTTAAATACAATGGGGGTGGAGGTCTTACAAAGTCACACCCTCGTGGCTAGTTGGTAAGGCGTAGTTTGTGTGGTGGGAGACCCAGGTTCAAAGCCCATGTTCTACTCTCTTTGGCATGTGTTTGTTTGACCCATATATATAAATGGCCTACGGTTGTCCCGTATTGTTTTACATAAAAATCATTATAACAATGTACATATATATAATTGGACCATTGTAAATATCTCGCCAAAATATTTTAAACTATTAATGGGGTTTGTTATATTGCGTCGGTCAAATTTTGGAGCCATCCTTCTGAACCTTGACTTAAAATTAAAATCATTTCCTTATCAGGGCTCATGGTGTGGCATGGAATTAAGAACATTGGTTTGTATGGTGGAGGTTAAGGGCTCAAGCCCCATGACCTACACAACACTTTTAAGGGTCAAATTCAAATCATTTCCTTGTCAGGGATCATGGTGTGGCATGGCGTTAAGAAAATTGGTTTGTACCATATATATAAATGGCCTAGGGTTGTCCCATATTGTTTTACATAAAAATCATTATAACAATGTACATATATATAATTGGACCATTGTAAATATCCCGCCAAAATATTTTAAACTATTAATGGGGTTTGTTATATTGCGGCGGTCGAATTTTGGAGCCATTCGTCTGACCCTTGACTTCAAATTCAAATCATTTCCTTATCAGGGCTCATGGTGTGGCATGGCGTTAAGAGCATTGGTTTGTATGGTGGAGGTTAAGGGCTCAAGCCCCACGACCTACACAACACTTTTAAGGGTCAAATTCAAATCATTTCCTTATCAGGGCTCATGGTGTGGCATGACGTTAAGAAAATTGGTTTGTACCATATATATAAATGGCTTAGGGTTGTCCCGCATTGTTTTACATAAAATAATTATAACAATGTACATATATATAATTGGACCATTGTAAATATTTCGCCAAAATATTTTAAACTATTAATGGGGTTTGTTATATTGCGGCGGTCGAATTTTGGAGCCATCCGTCTGACCCTGGACTTCAAATTAAAATCATTTGCTTATCAGGGCTCATGGTGTGGCATGGCGTTAAGAACATTGGTTTGTATGGTGGAGGTTAAGGGCTCAAGCCCCACGGCCTACACAACACTTTTAAGGGTCAAATTCAAATCATTTCCTTATCAGGGCTCATGGTGTGGCATGGTGTTAAGAAAATTGGTTTGTACCATATATATAAATGACCTAGGGTTGTCCCGTATTGTTTTACATAAAAATCATTATAACAATGTACATATATATAATTTGTTAGAAAAACAAGACCGCAGAGCAATAACAGATATACAGTTAAATCATTAACAAGATGCAAAACACATTAAAACATTACATAGAGACACAGATATAACGTGGTTCACCCATATGATGGGCTACGTCCACAAAGAAATTTCCAGTCCTTTTATTATAGTCCAGAAAGGTGAAGGGATACAACCTGCAGCAAAACCGCTACACTTCCTCTTCACACTCTCACAATCTCTCTTCCAATATAAAATAATACCATACTTAGTCGTTTTACAATGCTTTCTTTTATAGGGGAAATACCATGGGAAAATACTATGGTTAACCCAATACCATGAGTCCACAAAACTGTTGGCCAACACACATCCCAAAATTTTTTCTTGGGGGCTCCACCCCCGAACCCCCGTTTCTCGGGGGCGCTGCCCCCAAACCCCCGTGTCTCAGGGGCGTTTCCCCTGGACCCCCTTTTTCAGGGTACTGCCCCGAAACCCAAGGCAGGGGTAATGAGTGTACAATACTCTTGGGTTACAATCACAAATGAATAATATCTTTGGATCTGGAATATTAGGCTCCACAACCAACATAATTGGACCATTGTAAATATCCCACCAAAAAATTTTAAACTATTAATGGGGTTTGCTATATTGCGGCGGTTGAATTTTGGAGCCATCCGTTTGACCCTTGAATTCAAATTCAAATCATTTCCTTATTAGGGCTAATGGTGTGGCATGACATTAAGAAAATTGGTTTGTACCATATATATAAATGACCTAGGGTTGTCCCGTATTGTTTTACATAAAAATCATTATAACAATGTACATATATATAATTTGTTAGAAAAACAGGACCGCAGAGCAATAACAGATATACAGTTAAATCATTAACAAGATGCAAAACACATTAAAACATTACATAGAGACACAGATATAACGTGGTTCACCCATATGATGGGCTACGTCCACAAAGAATTTTCCAGTCCTTTTATTACAGTCTAGAAAGGTTAAGGGATACAACCTGCAACAAAACCGTTGCACTTTCTCTTCACGCTCTCACAATCTCTCTTCCAATATAAAATAATACCATACTTAGTCGTTTTACAATGCTTTATTTTATAGGGGAAATACCATGGGACAATACTATGGTTAACCCAATACCATGGGTCTGCAAAACTGTTGGCCAACACACATCCCAAAAAATTTTCTCAGGTGCTTCGCCCATGAACCCCCATTTCTTGGGGGCGCTGCCCCCAAACCCCCGTGTCTCGGGGGTGTTTCCCTCGAACCCCCTTTTTCAGGGTGCTGCCCCGAAACCCAAGGCAGGGGGAATGAGTGTACAATACTCTTGGGTTACAATCACAACTGAATAATATCTTTGGATCTGGAATATTAGGCTCCACAACCAACATAATTAGACCATTGTAAATATCTTGCAAAAATATTTTAAACGATTAATGGGGTTTGTTATATTATGGCGATCGAATTTTGGAACCATCCTTCTAAACCTTGAATTCAAATTAAAATCATTTCTTTATTAGGGATCATGGTGTGGCATGGCATTAAGAGCATTGGTTTGTATGGTGGAGGTTAAGGGCTCAAGCCCATGACCTACACAACACTTTTAAGGGTCAAATTCAAATCATTTCCTTATCAGGTCTCATGGTGTGGCATGGCGTTAAGAAAATTGGTTTGTATGGTGGATTTTATGGGATCAAGTCCCACGAACTACACAACACTTTTGTTATGTTGTACCATGAAGTGTCCAATCTAAGGTTTCCATGTGGCAGCCTTGTATTGGACCACATGGATGCGACTTCACCCAAAACCTACTATATGGGATTCCATGTCACTATCCAGTTGAATTGCTAACGTCACGTGTCTCCACCAAGGGATGCATCTCCACCAAGGTATGGATGTCAGTGTCATACATTTCAGGTGGCACCCGTTTTCCTTTTTCTACACATAAAACCACTGTCTTACCAAAATTTCAGAAAGCTATAATGTTTCCATTCGAAGTCTGTTTGGAGTGAAACGAATGCTGTCCGAATTATATTGATGAGATCTATGTCCTTATCAGGGCTCATGGTGTGGCATGGTGTTAAGAACATTGGTTTTTCTGGTGGAGGTTAAGGGCTCAAGCCCCATGACCTCCACAACACTTTTGTTATGTTGTCCCATGAAGTGGACAATTTGAGGTTGCCATGTGGCAGCCTCGTATTGGGCCACATGGATGCGACTTCACCCAAAACCTACTACATGGGATTCCATGTCACTATCCAGTTGAATTGCTAACGTCACATGTCTCCACCAAGGGATGCATCTCCACCAGGGGATGCTTGTCAGTGTCATACATTTCATGTGGCACACTTTTTCCTTTTTCTACACATAAAACCACTGTCTTGCCAAAATTTCAGAAAGCTATAACTTTTCCGTTCAAAGTCTGTTTTGAAAGAAACGAATGCCGTTTGAATTAGATTGATGAGATCTATGTCCTGATGTTGGTTTCACTGAGTTTTGATGAATTTTAAAATTGACCCATTTGGAGATCCTCTTGGGTCATTCTTCCCCATAAAGCCTGCTTTTGGCCTCCAAAATCTTTATCAGTGAACATATAACTGAGGGGATTGCTTCCCTCACTTCCTTCCTGATCCACATGGAATTGTAATTCTCTTGAAATTCTTGGTGTACCCATTGAATATTCTGAATGAAATTGGCCACTTTTGATATAATTAATCCCCTTACAAAATCCATGAAGAAACTGTCCCAAGGATGAGAGAAAATGGGAAGTGGTGTGAGAAGCCCCAAATTTCTATCAGTGGGTTTACAAAAGCAATCGTGTACCAATTTAGATTCATGATTCACATCCAAGACAAATTTAATAGAACCCCAAAATTCCCAATTACATGAGAAGTATAAACTTGCACATTATCAAAGGGAAGAATACAAAGAATACCCAAGAGGTAGAGTAGCTTGTCCTGCAAGCCAAATTTATTCACCTTGGATGCATGCTAAAAATATGGCAAGGCTGATGATGGGTTTGGACTCATATTTTCTTATGAGACATTGAAATATTTTTGCTGATTTACTCCCCATTGAGATGATTGTCCCATATCAAGCACTTCATTCAAAGAAAAAGGATAAAAACCATCACAAGACGAATCGTGATCTTTTTTTTCCCGCAATTGTAAGCATAAGGTTCTTGTTGGCATTCACAACTCTTTTCATTGATCCTGTAGTTACAAGTGATGAGCTATCCTTCATGCCATGAGCTCTCACAATGTATTCCACCCCATCTTTCATGAGAAGTATTTGTTCTCATGCTTGAATAAGACTGCTCTTCGATCATAAAGGTAGGGATTTCTCAAAACTATGCCACAGATGTCAAGATGTACAACATCCATATCAACCTCGTGAATCAATTTGGAGCCAATAAAAATTTTGAGCTAACATTGCTTGGTGACAATAAGCTTGACATTATCGCACACCCAACCAAGAGGATAAGGCCTGGGATGAGGTTTGGTCTCTAAACCCATTTTGTTAACAATTGATTATGAAATTAAGTTAAATTGAGAGCCTAGATAAAAAATAGTTTCTATATTTGTATGTTTTGCAACAACTCTTATGTGAAACAATTCAATTTTTCTTTTATCGTATCTTGAGATGCATTAGAGGAATGTGAACCAACATAAAAGGAATGGTTACCTTGTAAACCAACTTCTTTGATCAACTCTTCATCACCTGAATGAGATCCCAAGTATCGTTGCACTGTAGCAATAGTATTTTGCTTTGCTTTGCCACCATATTTCTTCGGCATTAACTCTGGATGCGGCTTTCAACAATGTTCCTCATCATGCACATCCTTTTCATAGTTAGTGTAATGGAGCTTTCTTCTCGTCCTTCTTATTCTAGCTGTCCTCTTATATTTTCCTTTTCCCTTGAAATAGTATTCTAAATGATTAGAGGGCTTTTCATCTTGTGCATATTTACCCCTACATTGAATGTGAGTAGCTTGCACACTTGCCTCATCCATATTAGTAGGATTCAATAAAAACAATGTGTGACATATGTAATTGGGAAGTGCACCAATGTACTTCATCAAAGTATCTGAAGTATCTAAAGGAATATTCAATTCAAGAGCCTTTATCCTAAATTGAGTCTATGAAACTTTTAACGTTCTGACCCTTATTTAACCTCAAACTTTTCCATTCCATCATAACTTTCTGGGTGTAACCCAAACGATAGAACCGCTTTCTCAAAGCATAAGTAAATTCACACCAAGAGGATAAAAGTTTACCATTGTGCTTGTTACCTTTCTGAAGCTTTCTCTCCCACCAAATGAGAGCGATATTAGATAATAATAGAAGAGATGGCAATTGCACCTTCACCTCTTCTTCTTCAATCCGATGCACATGGAAATAAGCCTTGATATGTCTTATCCAATTTTGAAGTTTTTCTACATTTCATTCTCCATTAAGCATGGGAAAATCAAATTTACATCAAGCTTTAACAATGAATTTTTAGAAGCATGCTTTTGAAAAATAGAATAATTAGAGGAGGATGAAGAAGAAGAGCTTGAACTTGAAGTGGGAGATGGAGGTTCAATAGGATATTCTCTATGTTCTTGATTCATTGAAGCTTCATCCTCTTCTTTTACCTTCTTTTTCTTCTTCTCCTTCTTTGCCACCCTCTTTTGATAATTTGCAAACAATTTCTCTACCTTGTCTGCCATCCGATAGAAGGATTTGTGAAAATATTTCTCAAGCTCGATGCACATTTCTTCATCCCCCATATTTTTTGTTGTTGATGGGAACATCTAACCGCAGGATCATAAGGCACTAATTCACCTTCTCCTCTTTTGAGATTTTCCTTGGATATCATTCACACTCACAATCCAAAGTCATAGAAACCTGACTCTGATACCATGTGATCATGATATTTTACATTCAGTCACTTATCATGGATTGTTTTGTTAAAAGAGTATGAATCATAAAATGTGCAAAAATAAATAAAACACATAAAAAGAGACATGCACCATAAACACACAAGAGCCCAATTTGATAACGGAGTTTGTCCCTTCAGGACTACGTCTCTAGGCATGCTCTACAATGGGGAGGCCGTTTCTTCTAAATCTCAGCAAAATCAAGTTACATGGCAATAATGCATTATGCCTCAAATTCTGGAAGTGAACTATACATCGGTTGCTTAGAACAAAAAATTGACTGCACCATTGTATTCAGAAGGCCTAGATGGTGAGGATCGACTTAAACACTGCATACTTTGAAGAAGCTGAAAATTCGACCCTTGAAAAGTCTATGACCCCTTGGTTGCTGACATGTTGCAAGTTTGCATTGTATGGATCTGTACCGCATGAAATGTGATTCTACAGTCTGTATTCCTCGAAAGGCATGCCTACCTTGGAATCTTTGCAACCATGAACTTATCCCCTTCGATGTTCTCTACCCATGTGGTATCCTCCCCCTTTTACTTGGGCAGTCGACTTGGTTAAATTCAATGGGGGAGACGGTCTTACCAAGACTCACCCATGTGGCCAGTTGGTAAGGCTTTAGTTTGTGCAGTAGAATACTTGGGTTCAAAGCTCATGGGATTCCCTCTTTGGAATATGTTTGAAGGACGTGCACGTGCGCACGCACACACACACACACACACATATATATGTTCAAGGTTTGATCCATATTGTTTTACATAGAAATCATTGTAGAAATGTACATATATATAATTATCTTGTTTTAAATATCCCACCAAACTATTTTAAACAATTAATGGGTCGATTGGATTCCAACATTCGACTGATTGACCCTTCCCCCCCCCCTCCCCCCTCCCTCGAAAATACCTTGACTTCAAATTCAAATACATTCTTTTCCATTTTCTTATCAAGGCTCATGGTGTGGCGTAGCGGTAAGAACAATGGTTTGTATGGTGGAGGTTGGGGATTGAAGCCCTGTGACCTCCACAACACCTTTTTTAGGTTAGACCATGAAGTGGCCAATTTGAGGTTGCCACATGGCGACCTCGTATTGGGACGCATGGATGCTACTTCACCCAAATCCTACCACATGGGATTCCATGTTACTGCCTAATCGACTTTCTAATGCCACATGTTAGAACTAGGGGATGTCATGTCAGCATCATACATGCCACATGGCACCCTTTTTTCCTTTTTCTGCACATAAAACTACTGCCTTGTCGAAATTTTAGAACACTATAAATTTTCTGTTTGGAGTTCGGTTTGAGTGAAACAAGCACTATTAGAATCAACTTGACGAGATCTACGTCATGATGTTGGTTTCAATGAGTTTGAAAATTGACCCATTAAGAGATCCTCCTGGATCACATTCATTGTTGGTTGTAGAGCCTAATCTTCTTGATTCGAAGATGTTATTGTTCGGTCACATTTGTACCCCAGTTTTACTGTACACTCATACCAACAAGGGGATGTGGGGGTGAAGCCCCTGAAAGAAAATTTTGGGATGTTTTTGTTGGCCAATAGTTTGTGGGCCCATGGTATTGGGTGACTTGTGGTATTTTCCCATGGTAATTCCTGTATAAAAGGAGAGCATTGTAATACGACAGTGTGTTGAATTGTAACAGTATAAAACGATCTCTGTGATTGTGTGAGAAAGACAGAGAGAGGGTGAAGAGGAAGTGCAGTGGTTGTGTTGTAGGTTGTATACCTTCATTTTTTCTAGATGGTATAGTAAGAAAAGGACTGGAAATTTCTATGTGGATGTATCCCATCTTGGGTGAACCACATTATATTTGTGTATCTCTTGTAATGTGTTTATGTTTTAATATTTGCATCTTGTTTACTATTATTTCTCTGTAATCCAATTTTTCTAACAGTTACACTGTATGCAGATTGAAGATGGCCTTGTATGGATTGAATAAGGCACCCAGGACATGGCATGGTAGAATTTCCAATCTTATGATGTGCTCAGGCTTTACCAAGAGTAAATAAGATTCCAACATTTGCTATAAGGTTGTGAATGATGGACCAGTGATATTGTTGTTATATGTGGATGACATGTTTCTAATCAGGGATGAGAATCTCATAATTGAGTGTAAAAAGGATCTTGCTGCCTATTTCGAGATGAAATTCCTAGGTATGATGCATTATTTCTTAGGTCTAGAGGTGTGGAAGAAACCAAACAAGGTTTTCTTTAACCAAGGAAAATATGCTGTAGAGATCCTAAGGAGATTTGGGATGATGGATTGTAAACCTATGTCTACACCTATAGAATTTTAATTGTTATATTATATCTTCAAACATTTAGCACTATTTCATCATAACCACAGCAATAGGATCACTAAATGAAATACAAGCATAGCAAGACAAAAGAACACAAATATTTTCCTCTAGGAAAGCACCAGGGAGAAAAGCCATCATCTTCTTTAGTATAGATTCTGTCACCAAGTGCAACGCCAACAAAGATAAGATAAACTCCAAAGACAAAAACAACTACTTCTTCTCTCCAACATACCTCTTCTCTCTCTCTCTCTCTCTCTCTTGTGCACTTGCTTGAGTTGAGTGTCTATATGAATGAGAGGTGTACCCTCTCTATTTATACTCATCAAGTGAGTGACCTTTTTACCTAAATGGGATGAATTGTTACTCTTATGGGGATGACTTGTCTAGGGAGACTCAAAATAACATTTATATAATCTTTCTTGTCCGTAATATTGACCCGACTTACAATGGAAGGTTTAAATTGATTATATCAAGCACATTTATGTGACCATGTACATTAATAACATATCCCTAAGGAGGTACAACTATAATACAATACAAGTAAAATAATAATCTAACCTGTGTATATCTAACATTTAAAAGATCCTACAAATATGAATTAGAATACGATTTATCTTTCATGTGTGTGGTCATGGATATATAATCCATTATTCTTGAATCCTTTTAAGAACTCTACTGAACATTTTTCCTCAACAAAAGAAAATATTATCCAATCATGGTTACACCTATAAACTTAAGAATCATTCAAGATTCTTACATATGAGAACCAAGGGTTTCTACATACCAAGGGTTTACTTAACCAATTCCACTGGTTTTCCAGGAGCTAGCAAATCTAGCTTATCCCTCTAAAAATATTTACATGAGAATCATAATTTGAGTCCTTCATCATGGAGACTCATACTCCTCTATGTAGAACACATACTAGCTGAGTAAATAAATTACCGTCAGGAGTCTTTACATCTCTCAGAATAGTATTAGGGCTTCTATTCTGACTTCTTCCTAAGAATCATAGGAACTTCCCGATCTGCTCTCTTTCCAGATCAACCATCAGAATGACTCCATATTCACGTCATTATTTACTTGTAGATTAGGGAATATGGATTTTTCCTACAAGAAAAAATATTCTAATGGTTAGAACCATTTCATACTTCATGAATTTTATTCACATGATTACTTTCAATATACTGATAATGATTTACATAGTTATGTACATATATTAGCCAAATGTTTTAACATAACCCATTCTAATATCATGTACTAATATACAAACTTATATTGGTCTTATATTATTCCCATATCATTCCTATATCAGTTCCATATAAGTCCTATAAAATAATTTAATACAACCCTATGTTCATAACTTATGAACAATAATGTAGTCTTAAATTCATATGCAATTTCAACCTTACATGCAACCCTATATACCTCAGAAAAAAAAATAAAAAATGATAGCCTTGTATTCATCTCTCATGAAATTTTACGCAACCCCAAATTCATAAATATTTATGCATAATATATATTTCATGATCTTCACCATTTTCTAATAACAGAAAGACAACAATATATGCTTAACATGTTATACCCTAACACAATTCCTAATCTCACGAATATAGATTTCTATATGACACTATAGAAACATATTCATAAACATATAGATATGATTTATAACAACATATGATAACCAAAATATAAATTAATCATTTTTATTGTTCTGTGTGGACTCCCTTTTGATATCTGCATCCTTACGGAGATTGCTGAAGTCTTCTTTTATTCATTGTAACTCTAGACACTGCAAAGCTTACTGTATGCATTGGGTAGCATAGGGAATAAGGATCCCATGCATACTGAATCAAATTATTTCTTGTACTAAATGAAATACTCCTTCTGATCATCCTCTTCCTCAGATGATTTCTTTTGAGAAGGTTCACCTCCTTCCATAACAATGGATGCATGAAGCCTTCCTTCATTCTTCTTTCATGCACACCACTCTTTCGGAAAGTGGCCCTTCTTTCGACAATAGAAGCATTCATCCTTTGATTTATCAAATTCCTTCTTGAACTCCTTCTTCTTTGAATGAAATAAATTCTTTTTCGTTGTACACAAAATCATTGAAGAAGGATAAAATCCAATCCACAAATCTCTAAGTCTTTCAAACAATTATTTCAGTTTTGAAAACCAATCACAACAAAAATGATGAAAAATTCATCTTCAAATACTTGATCGTATATCCCTAAACGTTGTGAATTTTTGAAATTTGCTTGTCTATAAATCTAAATAGGACCATTTGGGAAGTGGGTTTTCAATGGTTTTGGATGATTCTTCATTGTTTGATCATAAATTCTCCATGAAATTTGTCTCCTGGAACATTGACGAGAATGGTGCACACTGACTTGCTCTTGGATTCACCCTTCAAGACGGTCTTCCGGTCGAACAAAGATTTATGTAATGGCCCCAATATTTTTCTAAACTCTTCAATATCTATTTAGGATTATCTTGTTGCACAAAATCAAGCTCCTTCATGCCCTATTCTCCGATTCCATGTGAAGGTTTGAGCAAAATCGAAGAATCTTGAACTTTAAAACTTTTATCAATCAATTATACACATATGAATCTCATAAATAAATCAGCCACATAAATCATTCATCCATAAATGACAATATATACCCTGGGAAAACCCTCCAAACTGTTGAAATAATGTAACATCAAATAATATTCTACTTGTACTTTACATTATTATTATTATTCCTCCTTCGGGAGACGCCATTAATGTAAAAGGTTATGAGGTAAATCCTTCATTGTAAGTGAGGTCAATAGCACCCATAAAAGATTAATATAAATAATATTTTGAGTTTTCCTAGGCAGGTCAGCCTTGTTAATTTGATAGGTCAGTCCAGTTAGGTTAAAAGGTCAGTGAAGTGATTAGTATAAATAGGGAGGTGCCCTCACTCATTTGTGCACACTCACTCACTCATTTATAATGTAAGAGACAGAAAGGGGAAGGACAAAAAAGGAGGAGGAGAAGTATTTTTGGTGTATTCGGATCTTATGATATGGTTTGGCCTCTCTCTCTCTCTCTCTCTCTCTCGTATGAGACCTTGTTCTTTGGGCATTCTACTCTGGGCATTGTTCTATATTGAGGAAGTTTTGCTAGGTTTTTCCCTTTTGGGGTTTCCCCGGATAAATTGCTGTGTACCTTGTGATTGTGTTTCTTTCAGAGATCCTGTTTATGCTGTTAATGTGAAAATGTATTAAATACTCATGAATTTATAAATTAAGTCGTAACAACAAATACTTTTTTTTCATTGGTTTTAGCTGTTTTTGGCTATGTTTGGAAATTTTCTAAAAATATGTAACTTAATCTTGGTTAAGGGATTGGAGTATATTTTCTAATCTGCATTACTTGTAAAGTGAATCTTGTATCATGGTTTATGGTTTTCATGTTCTCTTGTGAGTAAGGAAAACATTGTGAGAGTGGTTAAAGGTTTCTTCAAGTCGCTCGAAGCCTGTAAATGGTCTTACCCTTGTGACTGCTCGTTCATTGCTTTGGCATCATGAACTTGAGACCGTCTCTTTGATGTCTCTATCATAGAGTTGGATTAAGGGTTTTATTTCTTCTGGGTTTAGTGCATTCGAGCTAGGTGGACGTTTCTTCTTGGCTTCGATTCTTTTTGTTTACAGGTATACATTTTACTCTACTCAATTTCCTCTTGTAAAACGATTTACCATGTTAGGGTTTTACCATTTTAAGATCAGAGTTTAAATATTGTTTAAATTTGTGTTTTGGAGGCTTCTGCTACTAGCTCCAGGATATGGGTGGAATGCAAGCTCGTGCACCAGTTAACTTCGTAGGCTTCCAACTGGTAAGCCCCGGTCTCGTCGAGGGTTCTCCCTGCTTGCGGTTTGGGTTGTTGGATGTGGTTCCTGTGGGTGGATACAAGGCTTTGGTTCTATGTTGGTTATGATTTTTAGTTGTGAAGTATTATCCATGTTTTTAATTAAAAACCCTCGTGATACTTCGCTGGGTAACACATGATCTTGAAGCCGTGATGTAAATGTGGTTTTGTTATGAAGTTTCAGCCTTACGGCTTAAGTGATGTAAATGTTTTTGTTTAAGATTTATAAAGAGCCCAGCTTTGAGCTCAGAGATGCTAAGTGACCTCTGTCTCGTGTTGCTTCAGTTTTTCCTTTTTACATTTGAACTTAGTGAAATGAAGACCGTGGAACAGTCGAGTTGTAGAGTGAACTAGGTTTTACTTTTCCTATCAGTAATGTATCTTATTTATAGTTTAATATAAAATACTTTTGTATATTCGGTTTTACTAGCAGGCTTGGGTTTCAACCCTTCGACTCTACAGGCTATAAGCCTACCTTTGATTAAGGATTTTAAAAATAGGATAATGGATGATGAAAAGGTTTACAGTTAAAGTGTGATGCTAGCTCTGTAAAAATAAGAAATCCTAAACAATTTTTACAGTTTTTGCTTCTAGTTTTAGTTAAGAAAATGCTTAGGGTTTTAGTGTAGCCTACTTGAAAACTAGGGTATTGTTAACTTTCAGTAAATTTTGTAATATAAAAAGGATTGTAGAAGAATCCTTTGATCTTGGATAAAACACACACTGGTCTGGAATGTTAATGTTTATAAACTGTTTTACAATTTCCTTTTCACATGGTTTTTAGATGTTAATTTAGTTACTTTACTTTTGTTAACTATAATTTCTATTTATCAGCATTCTAATACTGGAATAATATTTACTGTTCTCTTTCATACCTATTTTTCTTATTTAGTTAGCTGAAGTAAATAAATGCAAACAATACATAGCACTTTTATTTAATAAAATTCATAAACAATGAAGTAAAATCTATTTACTGTTTTCATTCAAATAAAATAGTCATTTCATTCACCTAAGCAATCCAGTTGTGCTAGAGTACGACCTGAGTTTAGGTGTGGAAAAACACAGCTTGGAAATTTTAATTCTATCTGTTTCACTTTTCACATAATCATTTCTATTTCTACTATAACTTGTAATTTTACTGAATCCAACATTACTCAGTTACTTTTCATTCATAAACCCTAAAATACTAACATGCCTGTAGTAGAAAAACTAAGAATTATTTAATTGAAGACAATAAAATAAAATAGAACTTGTTGAGGACAAGACGACAACAGATTAAGGAGGCTGTTCCTCCCAATCAAACTCCTAGAGAGCGCTCATACAATGCTTCCTCAGGACCCCGAGCTTGTTCCTGGTATTCTTGGCTGAGAACTGGGTAGAGAATGCAACTGTAAGACCTCTGTCACCTGACTGGTCCAATTACCTCAGTAATAAAAATATGCTCTCAACAATATGAACCTTAGCTTAGAAGCTGTAACTAGTTCAATCTCAGCAGTTAACCCCTCAAACACACTCCAGAAATCCCCTCCATTGAATTTCTCTTGAGTAAATTCATTCACCCTGAATGAACACCTCTCTAGAATGAGCAGCCTCAACTCTCTTCAGTGGGAAATTTTATAGAGATGCCTAGGTCTTCTAGGTTAGTTTTCATTTAATGAGCCACCTGCTCTGATTCCACTTTCTTGGGGAATCATGACCACAAATATAGGGAAGTTTCCATGTGCAACAGTTGGAAGTGGTTTGAGGATGCTGCCACTTGTCAACTTGCTCTCCACCCAGTCTCCTCCACCAATTAACCAGTAGACACTCTTTTAACAACTTCCCTAAGCTGTTGTCTCCTCATTTATTTATTTATAAATAAAATATTATGAATTTACATTAAATATTCTTGACCCCACTGGGTCATCAATTACAACTTTGCATAAATTTTAACACAATGTTCCTCAAATATTATAAATTTTTTTTTGCAAATTGGGGCATGTGACATACACACCCCCTTAAATTATAACGTTGTCCTCGATGTTATTTATTCCTCATCCTCAGAGTTCCCCTGAAATAGAATTGGATATGCATCTTGCATATGACTTTCCAATTCCCTGGTGGCTTCCTCTAGACTAAGGTGCTTCCATTGCACCTTCACTTGACCAATGGTGCGGTTTCAAAGTGAGATCTCTCTCCACTCGAGGATACAGTCCGGTTCCACCAGAAAATCTCCTTCGGGTTCCACCTGCATATCATTCCAATTAATAACATGGGTAGCATCATGCACATATTTCTTTAATATAGAAATGTGAAAAACATTGTGAACTCTTAAATTCGGTGGTAAATCTAACTGATAGGCTACCTGTCTGATCCTGGACAGTATTTCAAAAGGACCACAATAACGAGGTGCTAGTTTGGCACAACTACCCAACCTCAGAGACTCTTTTTGGGTCTCACCTTAATGAAAACATGTTCACCTACCTAGAACTCCTTTGGAGTTCATTTAAGGTCTGCTTGACTTTTCTGTCGATCTTGCACAATTTTTAGATTACCTTGTACCTTCTTTACAATTACTTCCACTTCTTTCAATAATTCAGGTCCTAATACTAACCTATCCACCGGATTACTCCAAGAGATGGCAGTATTACATTTCCTTCCATATAAAATTTCGAAAGGACTATACCTAGCTGAGCTTGATAAATATTATTGTAAGGAAATTCTACCAGGTGTAAATAATCTTCCCATTTACCTGGCTGCTCCTTTACATACATTCTTAGTAGATATTCCAGTACCTGATTTACTCTTTCAGTTTGTCCATCAGTTTGAGGATGGAAGGAGGTACTAAAATTTAACGTGGTATTTAATCCTTTAAACAAATATCTCCAAAAGTTACCTGTAAATTTAGGGTCTCAGTCTGAAATTATGACCTTCGGTATTCCGTGCAGTAAAAAAATTTGTTTTAAGAAAATATCAGCTATATTTGCATCTTTATAAGTGGTTTTTACAGGTATAACATGGGCTACTTTACTCAATTTGTCAACCACTACCATTATGGAGTCATTTAAGTTCTGATTTTTAGGCAGTCCAGTAAAAAAATCAAGGCTAATTATCTCCCATTTTCAGCTAGGGATAGGCAAAGGCTGAAGTAACCCAGCTGGATGCTGATGTTCAGTTTTTACTTGCTGACATTCAAAGCATCTAGCAATATATTATGCCAGTTCAGTCTTCATGTTTGGCCAGAAATAATCTTTTCTTAGCATGGTTATAGTTTTCTGATAACTCGAATGCCGTGAATAAGGAGTTTTATGAATTTTGTCCAAAATTAATAACTTAATCTTAGGTACATTAGGTACATATATTCTATCTTTATATAGTAATAATCCTTTGTCATTCAAGCTATACCATGTACTTAGACTTTCTATTAGATTTGCTTTTGCTTTTGCTTGTAACTTTAGGTAATTTTCATTTTGTTCTATTCCCGCTTTAAGCTGTTCTTCCAAATCTGTTGTATAAGTGCTAATAGCTGTTGTGAAATTCAGCTTTGCATTTCTACTTAATGCATCATCAAATTTATTTTCTTTTCCTTTGATGTGTTGAATTTCAAAATCATATTCACTCAGAAAAGCTAGCCACCTAGCTTGCCTAGCATTCAGGTTAGGTTGATCTAACAGATATTTTAATCCCTTATTATCCGTCATTAAGATAAATTTTCTTCCAATTAGATGATGATGCCACATCTTTAAAGCATGTATGACAACAACTAATTCCAAGTCATAGGTCGCATAATTCTTTTCATGAATCTTCAATTTCCTAGACTCATAAGCAATGACATGTCCTTCTTGAGTCAATACTCCACCTAAACCGTCATTACAGGCGTCAATACATATTATAAAATCTTTATTTGGATCAACAATTCTTAAAATTAGTGCGCTAGTTAATAAGGTGTTTAACTTTTTAAAACTATCTTCGCACTTCTTATTCCAATCAAATTTCTTTCTCTTTTTCTACAAAGAGGTTATCGGATTTGCGATTCTCGAAAACCCTTCGATGAACCTCTGGTAATAACCGGTAATCCCCATGAATGATCGGACATCAGTTACATACTCTTTTGGGACTAGCCAATCTTTGATTGCCTTTATCTTTTCGGGATCCACCGAAATTCCTTCTTTATTTACCACATGACCTAAGTACTGGATTTTATCTTTAAAGAAGTCACATTTACTAAATTTCGCAAAAAGTTGATTTTCTTGTAACTCTTGCAAGACAATTTCTAAGTGTTTTTTATGTTCTTCTTCAGATTTCGAATAAATTAATATGTTGTCGATAAATACAACCACAAATTTATCCAGATATTTGTGCATTACATTATTCATTAGACACATAAAAACAACTGGAGCGTTAGTAAGCCCAAATGGCATGATGACAAACTCATAATGTCCATATCGAGTCCTAAAAGCTATTTTAAAGATGTTTTCATTTTTAATTCTAACGTGGTGATATCCAGACCATAAGTCAATCTTTGAAAATACCATGGCTCCACGTAGTTGATCAAACAGATCATCTATGCGAGGTAGCGGGTATCTGTTTTTGATAGTCATCTTATTTAATTGGTGATAATCTATGCATAGTCCTAGAGTTCCGTCCTTTTTCTTAACAAAGATGACAGGTGCCCCCCACGGAGACACACCGAGGTCGAATGTAATTTTTATCAATAAGCTCTTTTAACTATGACTTAAGTTCATTTAATTCGAGTATATTCATTCCATAAGGGACTTTTGAGCTAGGCACTGCACCAGGTACCAGCTCAATGGTAAAATCTAATTCCCTCTTTGGAGGAAGTCCCCGAATTTCTTCTGGAAATATATCTGAATATTCCTTTATAACTGGTATATCCTCTAGTTTTAATTTATCTATGTTGTTTAGGTTTTCTTCATTGGTTACTATTACTGCATAAGCCTTCCAACCTTTCCTAACAGCCCTCTTAAGTTGCAAAGCAGAAATCTGCCTTACGACTGTTTTCCTAGGGATTCCCTTTACACTTATTAATTTTCCATCATTATTTATACAAGTAAAGGTTTTATCAAAGCAATTCAAGACCACCCTATGCTATTCTAACCAATCCATACCAATTAATATGTCATATGAACCTAAAGGTAGTACATTGAGCTTAACAAAAGTTTCAAATTGATCCATAGTTACTGCACAATTCTTTACAAAGCTAATTACCTTTCTCTTTGAACCAGTAGCTAACTAAACTAACCAAGAACTTGCATACTTTTCAACTGGAAGTTTACACTTTTCTACCAAGTTAGGAGAAATATAGCGTAAACTAGCTCCTGGATTAATTAAAATAGATATGGGTATTTTATTTATCTTACCTTCCACTTCCACCATGGAAGTTTGATAGTCTGCTTGCCGATTCTTTAAAGCTGCATTGATCCTGGGCATTGTCCTCGCTAAATCACCAACAGTCATCTCCTCCTGTATTGTGTGGATATTGCTGACAGTCTTTTTCCAATCGGGACAGATTGAGGCATAATGCGGACCATTGCATTCCCAACACTTTATGGGTTCTTTTCGTTCAAAGTTCTTTGTGTAGTTACTGTGATTGTTAGCACACTATTTATTCTTTTGATTAATCTGATTGGTCAGTGAATTACTCTTATTCCCATGGAAATTATTATTAGGAAAATTTCTGGTGTTATTATTTTTAGAATTTTGATTAGGCACAAACTCTTTTTTCTTTTGATCAAAGTTATTATTTCTTTTGGCCTTCCAGTTGGCCATACTCTCCTTTTTACGATTCTGTTCATTACAGAAATTTGCTTTTCTCATGGCTTCTTCTAGGGTTTTCAGATTGTCATACTCAATCCTGTCCTTTATATGATAAGGTAAACAACTGAGAAACTACTGTAGCTTAGGTTTCTTATCCACAATGTATGGCACATACCTAAGTAGACTTAGAAACTTACTATTCATTTCTTTCATATTCATTGTACCTAGTTTTAACTCATAGAACTCTTTAGCCCTTTCTTCATAGTACTGTTCAGATAAAAATTTCTTTTTGAAGTATTTCTTGAATGTACTCCAATTTATGTTTTTCTCTCTTATACCTTTCACTCTTTTTAAGTCTTGCCACCATATATCAGCTTTCCCTATAAGATTATAAATAGCCATCCTAGCCTTAAGTTGATTAGAATAGTTATAAATCTAGAAGTACTTCTTCATCATGGATAGCTAGGATTCCGCTTCCTCCCCTTTTTTAGTTTCTCCATTAAATGTTGGCGGCTTGATCTTCTTGAACTCCCCAGAGATTTCTTCATAAGGTTTATATTTCCTTTTCCGAGTATGGTGGTTATCCTCACTACTGTCACTAGTATAATGAGAGTTATGTAGATCACCATATACTTCAGAAGATAAGCTACTTTCATTTTTAATCTGTTTAGTATTTTTATACTTATGTTGATAACCTATATCTTTAGAATTAGCTCTTTTACCCTTTCCCTCAGTATGGAATCTTTCTATTAAGATCTGATTCAGCTCCTCTTGAGCTCTCAGAATCCTCTCATTTTCTTTCTTAACTGATTCCATTTCTGATTTTAATTCTTTAACTGTTTGTAGTAGTTCAGAAGAATTATTGGTTATATCTTCTTGTATAGGTTCTTTTTGTATATTATCTCATTCAGTGTAAGGAGATTCATCTTCCGCATATTCTTCCAATCTTTCCATACCTGTTATTAAATCAAAAACAAATTTCTCTGTGTATTTCATTCAAAGAAAACAACATCAGCATAATAATTTAAATTTACTGTTCCATATAAGCAAGTTGAGCTTCATTAAGGCCTAGTGTTTGAACCTTATGCTCTGATACCAGATGTAATGACCCAAAATTTCGTAAAAATTTAAAATTTTTAAATTGACATAAATTGTCTTAAGTCGTAGTTTAGTAACTGCTAGTGGTTAGCGGAAAATGAAACAGTTTAACAAAATTTAAGGGTTAGTTTCAAATAACAGAAAATTTGTACCAAAAAGGATGTAATATTAAACACCTGTGTTAACTTTACAGCTTTAATTTTCAACTGTGATAGAAAGAGGACTTACATTTAGTTGCTGCTAGATATACTGATGATTTACTGATGATTTATTTAGTTGCTATCAAGTAGGTGAGAAACCTTGTTTGAAATCGGGGTTTACTTAGCGTTCTGCTAACTCAAATGGACTGCTGGTTCTTATAGGTTTAGCAGGTAAGCGTAAGATCATGTAGGTGTTTATTTTTAAATTATATCGATAAAATACTTCCCTAGCATGTTAAGATGCTAGTATAAGAATCAGTTATTTAAGCTGCAAGTCTCCGAAGAGGTAAAGTAAATTTCTTTTTCTGTGTTGAATCTATGATAGTATTTATATCTATGGCCATCTTGACCTTTTATCCTGACATAATCAATTCTTTTAAAAAAATGAGTTCTTCCAAGGTTCCTTCTGTCGTAAGATGATTATATTTTATAAATTATAGTACATGGTTATTTATAGATTCCCACAGTGAGCATAGAGCTCATGGTCTTGGTACATAATTACTTCGACTGTTTCCTGGTCTTACTGCTATTTTTACTTTAATACTCAAGTGTACTTCTCTTTATGTATGAACATATTCTTATGTTTTTTGATGGTAAAGTTTTCAATGAGTGATTAGCTTCTTATGAGAAACTCTTTAAATAAAGTTAGTCTTCAGTCCTTTTTGAAGACTCCCTCATTTATCAGCATCAAGTTTTTATGTGGAGAAGTTAAAGTCTTTTCCAGTCTATCAAGAATCATATCTATACCCTAATTTTCCTTTACTAGTTCTGACACATTACCAAACTGGTTTGATTTGTTGTAAGTAAGAATATCTTCTTGGAACAGCGAGTAGACAAGCTGTATTCATAGTATTTATATTTTAACCATGATACAATTATTATTGCAATGTTATATTACTATATTGATTTATAATCCATCAATATTAAGCTATAACAACTATCCTAACTTGTAACCTAATGTAGTTTTACCTACCTATATACTACTATAACTTAGTCGAAACTAGTGGCAACATACCTTGTAAGTTTGATCCTACACTATAGTAGTTCCAAGGCATGATATAATCGATGGCATGTTTGATATTATTAGCAATCATTAAAATTGGTGTATTATGATCAATAGCATGATTTAATTATTGGAAAACATACGGTTAAAGGTATTGGTAATGATAAGTTCAAAAATCTATTTTGCAGCGCTGACATTAGAACTCGACCCACACTTGTTGAGATTTTTGGAAGGGCACGTGGACAAGGCCTCCTCCATACGTTGGTTGACTTAAAATGTTGTAACCCTACTCCTTTGCATTTTGGTCCGAGGGTTCTTCCTCCTACAGGCTGCGTTGTGGGTCTTTGTAGCCATGAGACAACCTGCAACCTCCTTAATTCATTGGCACTGTAGTCTGCATTACTTGTAAAGTGAATCTTGTATCATGGTTTATGGTTTTCAAGTTCTATTGTGAGTAAGGAAAACATTGTGAGAGTGGTTAAATGTTTCTTCAAGTGGCTCGAAGCCTGTAAATGGTCTTACCCTTATGACTGCTCGTTCATTGCTTTGGCATCGTGAACTTGAGACCGTCTCTTTGATGTCTTTGTTGCAAAGTTGGCTTAAGGGTTTTCTTGCTTCTGGGTTTAGTGCATTCGAGCTGGGTGGCCGTTTCATCTTGGATTCGATTCTTTTTGTTCACAGGTATACATTTTACTTTACTCAATTTCCTCTTGTAAAATGATTTACCATGTTAGGGTTTTACCATTTTAAGATCAAAGTTTAAATATTGTTTAAATTTGTGTTTTGCAGGCTTCTACTACTAGCTCCAGGCTATGGGTGGAATGCAAGCTCATGCACCAGTTAACTTCGTGGGCTTCCAACTAGTAAGCCCCGGTCTCGTCGAGGGTTCTCCTTGCTTGCGGTTTGGGTTGTTGGATGTGGTTCCTGTGGGTGGATACAAGGATTCGGTTCTTTGTTGGTTATGATTTTTAGTTGTGAAGTATTATCCATGTTTTTAATTAAAAACCCTTGCGATACTTCGCTAGGTAACAAAGGCTCTTGAAGCCGTGATGTAAATGTGGTTTTGTTATGAAGTTTCAGCCTTACAGCTTAAGTGATGTAAATGTTTTTGTTTAAGATTTATAAAGAGCCCAGCTCTGAGCTCAGAGATGCTAAGTGACCTCTGTCTCGTGTTGCTTCAGTTTTTCCTTTTTACATTTGAACTTAGTGAAATGAAGAATGTGGAACAGTCGGGTTGTAGAGTGAATTGGGTTTTACTTTTCCTGTCAGTAATGTATCTTATTTACAGATTAATATAAAATACTTTTGTATATTTGGTTTTACTAACAGGCTTGGGTTTCGACCCTTCGACTCTATAGGCTATAAGCCTACCTTTGATTAAGGATTTTATATTGTAATTAGTTAACAATTATTGGTTTAACTGTCCATGATTTACCTATGTAATGTCTTTATTAATATTCTATATTTATAATTATTTCTAAAGCACTGTTTGTGAGATGATATTTTAAATTTCTAGAACTCGGCTTCTTAAGGATTGAAAATGTTGTTTAACCCTACAGTTTAAAAAGTCCTTGTTTCTACTTACAACATTCTTAACTCTGTTTTAAAAATAGGATAATGGATGATGAAAATATTTACAGTTAAAGTGTGATGCTAGCTCTATAAAAATAAGAAATCCTAAACAATTTTTACAGTTTTTGCTTCTAGTTTTAGTTAAGAAAATTCTTAGGGTTTTAGTGCAGCCTACTCGAAAACTAGGGTATTGTTTTTTTTTAGACCATAACAATTGGAAGATATTGTATTAAAAACAGTGGCAAGCCATTGGGTTCATTAC
>LPNX010523266.1:73060-124067 GCA_001517045.1 Pseudotsuga menziesii | reverse complement strand
CGTGGTTCGGTCTATACTCTCATCTGGACTATTGCAAAGAAATTTCCCGAGACCGTTTCCAATAGACTCAAGAGATTTTCCCTCCCAGAAATGCAGGGGAAGGGAAGGGAGTCTCACCCAGACCGGAGCGGAGGAGATGGAGGCCGTGGATGGGTCAAAGTCAGGGGTCCATGGCTTCATGGACAGCCCTGCTCTACCCTAGAACCACGGCCCAGAGCTAGAAACCTTGTATCTATCTTCATCGGAATCAAAAATAGCCACGAAGAAACCCTTGGCACAAGGGCAAGCAACAACCTCACCATAAATCAGAGGGGACCAAGCAGAAGAGATCCAGGATCGGAGGTCTGCCAGGCTAGGCCAGAAGCCATTGAATCTGCAAACCAAGGAAGTCTTGCATAACTCAGAAGCAAACTCCAGGGCTTCTTTCGGCATCTGGATGGAGATCGCTGGGGCTTCCGGAATGGCAACGGGCTGAACAGAGGACTCCCCCCGTCGAGAGGCCACTTCTTTGAAGGAAGGGTAGTCCCTTCGTTGAGAGGCCACGTCCTTGAGAGAAAGGTTGTCAAGGGAGGAAACCGGAGCTAGAGGAGGAGGGCCGGCACTGAACGGGACAGCCACGGAGTTGGCAGCTGCAACAACAACCGGAGGGCGACCTGGAGGCCGCGAGGGCGATCTGGAGGCCGCGAGGGCGATCTGGAGGGCGATCTGCAGGAGGAGGGTGAACTGGAGGGCGATTTGGAGGCCGCCATGGCAGACGCTGCGCTGAGATGGGCCACGAGGGCGAGCTGGAGGCCGCGAGAGTGCTGGAGGGGCGGCAGGAGGCCGAAGCCCTCAGCAAAACCTAAACCTGATCTGTAGAAGCGCCGCCCAGTCAAGCCGTCCGCCTCATGAAGGTTTTTCTAGATTTGAAAATCACTAGGGTATTGTTAACTTTCAGTAAATTTTGTAATATAAAAAGGATTGTAGAAGAATCCTTTGATCTTGGATAAAACACACACTGTTCTGGAATGCTAATGTTTATTAATTGTTTTAGAATTTCCTTTTCACATGGTTTTTAGATGTTAATTTAGTTACTTTACTTCTGTTAACTATAATTTCTATTTATCAGGATTCTAATACTGGAATAATATTTATTGTTCTCTTTCATACCTATTTTTCTTATTTAGTTAGCTAAAGTAAATAAATACAGACAATAGATAGCACTGTTATTTAATAAAATTCATAAGCAATGAAGTAAAACCTATTTACTGTTTTCATTCAAATAAAATAATCATTTCATTCACCTAAGCAATCGAGCTGTGCTAGAGTATGACCTGAGCTCAGGTGTGGAAAAACACAGCTTGGAAATTTTAATTCTATCTGTTTCACTTTTCACATAATCATTTCTATTTATACTATAACCTATAATCTTACTGAATCCAACATTACTCAGTTACTTTTCATTCATAAACCCTAAAATACTAACATGCCTATAGTAGAAAAACTAAGAATTATTTAACTGAAGACAATAAAATAAAATAGAACCTGTTGAGGACAAGATGACAATAGCTTAAGGAGGCTGTTCCTCCCAACCAAACTCCTGGAGAGCAATCAAACAATGCTTCCTCAGGACCCTCGAGCTTGTTCTTGGTCTTCTTGGTTGAGAATTGGGTGGAGAATGCAACTACAAAACCTCTATCACCTGACTGGTCCAATTACCTCAGTAATAAAAATATGCTCTTATTAGTATGAACCTCAGATTAGAAGCTGTAACTAGTTCAATCTCAGCAGTCAACCCCTTAAACACACTCTAGAAAGCCCCTCCATTGAATTTCTCTTGAGTAAATTCATTCACCTTGAATGAACACCTCTCTAGAATGAGCAGCCTCAGCTCTCTTCAATGGGAAATTTTATAGAGATGCCTAGGTATTCTGGGTCAGTTTTCATTTAATGAGCCACCTTCTCTGATTCCACTTTCTTGGGGAATCATGACCACAAATATAAGGAAGTTTCCACGTGCAACAATTGGAAGTGGTTTGAGGATGCTGCCACTTGTTAGTTTGCTCTCCACCCAGTCTCCTTCACCAANAAGCTGTTGTCTCCTCATTTATTTATTTATAAATAAAATATTCTGAATTTACATTAAATATTCTTGACCCCACTGGGTCATCAATTACAACTTAGCATATAATTTAACAAAATGTTCCTCAAATATTATAAATTTGTTTTTGCAAATTGGGGCATGTGACAACATAGATAGGACTTGATACAACAAAATGTCATGAATTGATACCACACAAGTACTTAACTTGATACACCGCAAGTTTCCGACTTGATACAACACAAGTCCCTGGCTTGATACCACACAAGTCCTTAACTTGATACAACACACGTTTCTCATTTGATACCACACAAATCTAGAGAATGGATCTTGATGTTGTGCATTTAACACTCCCTCCCAAGGAGGGATACATTCTCCACTTTACTAGGAATTGTTCTCCATACCAAGCTTATCTTGGAAGTATCTCAACTTCGTCACCGACAATGACTTGTCCCTAAATTTTCAATCTGCTCATCAATATCTATGTACTGAAATATTTTCTTTATAGGACCATGACTCCATTGAAGTAAAACTTCGTCTCAATGTGTTCTATCATAACGCATATAGGGTTTTAAAAAAATCTTCACTATTAACACCTAATAACTGTAGGCTCAAGTCTTTCACCCTAGTAGGTAGCCTCCCAAGCTACACTACTCCTCAACATGTAATATTAATTGCAATATACATAGATTATCTCAGGCTAAAACAATATATGGATAACAGAATAGGTCTACCATGTATCAAGAGCCTATTCTAATGTATCTCAAAAGGTAGTTAAACATATGCTTATCCATAAGCATAAATACACAACATGTATGCTAGGTACTTTAAGAGACCAATCAACTACTTACACATAGTAGCACCATCTAGATCTGATCCAGAATATAGTTTCTATGAAATGGAAACCATGGATTTTAAATCCATCATATACAACATTATACAACAAATGTGTAATATCATGCAGAAATAAAGTCTCATATTTTCTTTCAATCTTCAACATTTGTTGACTTCAAGAATATTCTTCTATATAGCGAAGTTCTCTATGATCTTTCCATTCTTTGTGATGTTCTTCAAGGATTGATCATTTTCTCAGTGATTCTTCTTTTTATACTACAACACCCCAACTACCTGTCTGAGATGTTTAACTATTCTCTGACAGTCCAGACTATAACTCTTCTTAAGTATCAAAAGTCTCCAAGACTTTGACCATGTATCTGCTCATGTGGATTCTCTCCATAAGGTAACACAGACCTTGGCTTCCTGAGTCATGTACTATGACTAACTGGTGGGGACTTTAGCTTCTATCGCTTGTGAAGACACATCAATACTCCCTCTTCAACTAGAGGATTTTTTTTGTAATATACCAAGCTTGTCCCAGACAGAGGCTTAGTAAGAATTGTGGAAATGATGTTCATTTGTAGATATGTACCATGTCTCAGATATAAATGCCTAGAAAACTCATAAAGCTTTACTATTTTTCAACATTGTCTATCTAGAGCAACCCATGTAATCTTTCCTCAATCACTACAATAGTCAGATTTCATATATATTTGAATCTTTATTCCATTGATCGAGACATATATAAGTTCATATACACTTGTACGAAGTAGTTACCACAACACATGCTTGTCGTACATGTCTATGTAAATACTATAAAGCATATAATCGATCCTAGGAGATGTGACTAATCCAGATACATCTCAACTGACTTTTGATATCTTCCAAATATGATTTAAAATTCAGATTTACCTTCATATAGATGGCCATGGACTTCCATTCCATTATCCTAAAACTCTTCAGGATCTCCGCCGCAAATTTTCCTTTAACTGAGGAAAATATTATCATGTGATTGCGACACCTCTAATCTCAATAATCATAAAAATATTCTTGAATACCATAATGGGATTTCTTCTGAATTATTAGCATCATGCAAGTCTCCTTTTTACAGGAGGTACATCAACAAGTTACACTAGCTTCTCCCTCTCATCATCTGGATGTGAGAATCATAATTTGGGTCCTCCATCATGGAGTTTCATGCTCATATATGTCTGAAGCTCTTCTTTGACACATGAATGTAAGTAAGATAGAATATCGTCAAGATTCTTCACATCTCTTAGAATAGTATTAAGCCATCTATTCTATATTCTTCCCAAGAGGCATAGGAACCTACCAAACTGTTCTCTTTCAGACTTATCCATCAGAACAACTCCACATTCATGTATTTATTTACTTGTAGGCCAAGAAATATGAATTTTCCCTACAAGACAAATTATTCTCATGATTTATAACTTTTCAGCATACTAGCAGTGGCTCACATAGTTATGTACATAGTTAAAATCAATGTTTCGACATAACTCCATTCATATGTCATGTGATGTTTTGTAGCACTATATCATTCGAAAATTCATATTTATGAAATAAATATACAACCCCACATTCATATCTCATGAGGCAAGCATGTAGCCCTCTATATGATATATTATGGCCAATCGTGTAGTCCTATGTTCACAGCTTATGAAGAAAGCATGCACCCCTATATATCATGTCTTATGAAGGAATATTTCATCCTTATATCACTCCTATATAAGTATATATCATCCCTACATAAGTCTTATATCATTCCTATATCATATCACATAATCTGGACTCATGAGATCGATAACATGCTAATAAAGACAAAATACAATGTAAATGCTCAAAACAATTCCAAGTCCAAGAATATAGATCTCTATATTAATGAAACATATTTAAAAAAAAAACCTTATGTATAATTTATAACAGGATATAACAATCAAAATATAAAGTAGTCATCTTTATTTTTGTGTGGGATTCCTCCTGATATCTGCACCCTTATGGATATATTTGAAGTCCTTCTTTATTCACTGCAACTTTAAACATTGCAAAAACTTATTACATGTCTTAGATAGTGAATCTCTACATGGGAATAAGGATCCCATGAAACCAAGAGCGAATTCTCTTCTCCATTAAAGGTAAAACTCCTTTCGATCATGCTCTTCCTTGGATGATTTCTTTTGACAAGGTTCACCTCCTTCTACGACGGTGGATGCATGAAGCCTTCCTTATTTCTTCTTTCTTGCATAACACTCTTTCACAAGGTGTCCCTTCTTTCCACAATAGAAGCATTCAGCCTTTGATTGATCAAAGTACTTCTTGAACTTCTCCTTCTTTCCATGAAATAATTTCTTAGGAGTAAATGGCTTCCTCCCTTTCTTCATTCTTGTCATGAGGGTGAGATTATCCTCTTTAGTGCACACACCCTTTCTTTGGATGTGCCCTTCTTCATGCATGCAATCATGCCATAGTCTTTCGAAGTTTGGTTTCTCTTCTCTTCCATTTACCACTGCTAATAAAGTCTCCCATGAGGAAGGGAGTCCACCGATGGCAGTTTGAAGTAGGACATCCTCATCTGTCACCACACCGATGCTTACAAGCTGATCTTTCACTTGTTAATATTTGTGAAGAATGATGCTATGGTCTCATCCTTCTCCATTTTTAGGTTGCACAACTTGTTCTTCAAATCCCTCTTTTGAGTGGGATCCTTCTTCTCATATAAGTTTGTAAGTGTTTCAAAACACTCTTTTACCGTCTTCAATGGTGTGATCACCGACATGAGATTGTCCTTCAAGGAGTCATATATAATCATCTTTTCTTTGCTTTATTCTTCTTGTAACTTATTATTTCTGCAGTAGTGGTAGGCTCATCTACCACAGAAGTCACAAATGAATCAATATCATTCTCCTTGAGAATATTCAACACTCTTGCCTTCCATGTGTTGAAGTTGGAAGTACCTTCAAGGCGGTCTTCCGATCGAATGGAGATCGATGTCATGGATGAAATATTTTGCTCAAGTATTCAATACATACATAGGCTTATATTGCTGCAAAAAACTAATCTCTTTCACACCATATGCTCTAGCATCATGTTAATGTTTAAGCAAAATCAAGGCCGCTTGAACTTTAAAATTTTATGAAACAATTTTAATACTTTAAGAAACTATAAATCAGCCACATAAGAAACTTTATATCAACCACATAATCAACTTTATATCAACCATCTATGAGTCTTTAAATTAGACACATATCAATCTTTATATCAACAATATATGAATGTTCAAGAATAAATCAACCACATAAAGCAATCACCATAAGAGACAAGATGTACCCTGAGAAAACCCTCCAACATGGAGGATCAAAAGCCCAACAATTCTTTGAGTATGATTGATATATTTGTGGAGAATGATTTACAACACATCAACATATTTCCTGATAAGAGATGTCACCACACCAATAGAGAAGAGAGATCCAAAGCAACCCTGCAAAACAACTGAATGCAAATTATGTTGAACTTTCCATATGCCTCTCATATTAATAACAAGCCAAAACAACCTAGCATGTAGAAGGGGGTGAATTGGAGGCTCAATAAACACACTGAGATCACACATGGAACATTCATTAAGAGTAGCTTTGCAGTATAACTCCTCTTATGCATACAATAGCACCCTCCTAAACTCCAGTGCCTAACTGACACTTCAGATTCTCTTGAATGCACAAGATATGCTCCCTCCTTCATTATTTATCTTTATCTGGATGCTAACTGACATGAAATGAATGTGAAGTGAAATGAAGTGAACTTCTTGAACTGAATGAGAAATGGTTGAAATAATTGTGAAATGACTGAACTGAACTCAATCTTCAATTGAATACATGACCATAAATTTAGGAGACTAACTAAAAGTCTTTGGTACTTCCCAATCAATGCCACCCATTTGCATGAATCAAGGAGATGGTCCTTCTTTAACTGACACATTCTTTATTTACAACTTAGGATTAACCGAGTCCTTCATAATTTGAGTTCACTTGAGACATACATGTGCAATTCAAATTCATTCTCTTTCTCTATGCTTGATCTCATTATCATTAATTAAATACTGCATCATCCATATGCGTATAAATTAATTCACCATCTTATCATATAATACTCAGAATAATTGTTCCATAGTAATGATCATATGTATCACCCCGGTTCATATAGTCATATGCTAAAGTAATTCACTCTAGGGGTGGATAATACCTAAAGGAGACTTATAGCACATAGTTACCATGAATATAAATACATCACATAATATATCCTCATGACTTGATACAACATAAGTATCCACTATTGATACAAAACGTCACGTCCCCGCCCCTCATACCGACGATGGAGAGGATGCGACCAGGCTACTCCTGCTATCAAATGGGCGATCTAGCCCCATTAATCATAAACATAAAAATGCATTGGAATAAAAACATACATAGATGCATTATACATGAAATAAACAATGGAATAAAAACACATTCATTCAAACATTCAACATGTGGATAATTCATAAATCCAACAAATGCAATTGCAGAGGTAAATACACAAGAGAAATACAAGTGGATACTTATCTTGTAATGAAGCTGGCCCACAACTAGCTACGTCACTGCAACGTTCCACCCAACCATAGGCCATTTTTCTCATCAATATCTCAGCATCACTTCCAACCCTTGAGCTGGGCATGATTCCACAAGGCACTAGAGAACAACAGGCTCACACATAGCCCAAAACCATACATCCACAGTCAAGACAACACACTATTGGGTTCATAGAATGTCCAGCCAAGCCACTAGGAGATTGGGTTTCACAGGCTGCTAAGGAAACAAGCTAACAACACAAGGGTTCCTTGCACTTACTCAACCAACCAACCTTCACATGGATTCCCTTCATAGCAAAATACCATTGCTGGGCATGAAGGAAAACATTTGACAACCACAAATAGAAATGGCAGGCGGGGAAAAACAACCCAGGAGAGCAAATCATTTCAGTGAATGTCCTTGGACTTCACAGAGGTAAAACAACCTCTATTCACACCCAGAACGTGGGTCTACCTTATCATCCACTAAACTCTACACAAACGAGCTTCCAACTTGGAGAACCATGAGGGAAACACAAAAATTCGAGGGGAAAAATGATCAGCAACCCTTGATTGGGTGAGGAATGAAAAAACACCCTCTCCTAAACCACAATATGCAAATCTCTGCTGCGTTTTCACTCAGCCACACCAAAAAAACGGGTTTTTCCAGCTGCACATACACTCGACAACCCAAAAATGACTTTCCAGCCATGGATAAAAATGGGTAAACTAGAGAAACGTGGAGGATAACTCCCAACTTGCTCATAGGGGCAAAAACGACCTCCTCAAATGCCAAAATCATGGCCCCTTTCTTTCCATTCTCCCAACAACAGCCAAAACGCATTATGGGTATGGAGAAGGGAAGGAATTAGCAGCCGAACCATGGATGAGAGAGCTCGGTCTCATCCTACTGTGTGAGGGAGCCAAAACGTGATGAGGATGGGTGAGAAATGAAAGTCATGGGTGCATAATGGTTTGGGAATGCCTTCCTAAGATTTTACTTTCCCCACAAATCAAAAACACACTTTTCAAAAATGGGTGACTTCCCAAATTCGAATTTGACGTCCATACCTTTTCCATCCCAAGGAGATAAATTCTTCAACCACTTCTAGATAACTGGGAACAAAAGGACAAAATGGGTAGTTGAAAACTTATGGGTTTTCCCCTTGGACATTTGGATTTTCCCCATAGGCTCAAGGGTTTGAATAATTCCCCCTCACTATTCCTTGTGAAATCATGCCCCCATCTCTTTAACATTGCGGAATATAGCTAGTTGTGGCATTTTTATTAATTTGCATTTTACATGATGTCTCAAGCATATTGTGCCTGGCTAGCACATAATCCATCGACATCAAATTTAATTGCCAAAACATAAAATACTAAATCCATGGTGGGGGATTTTCCTTGAGCTCCACTCCATGATTAAATACAATATTTACATCATATGCAATTCAATACCATGGGGTCAAAACCAGGGTGTTACACAAAACACAACCCCATTCTTGATACAATAATGGACCATATCTAGTGAAGGAGATCCATCTCATAGGGTACCATCTATGAGAATCATTTGACTTGACAAAACACATGTCCAAAATTCATACAACACAAGTTTGGAGTCTTGATACAACACAAGACTAGTCTTGATACAATACAAGACTCCAATTTTGATACAACATAAGATCATAATATAAGCATCCCACCTCAATACATGAGGACATAGATATGACTTGATACAACAAAATGTACTGACTTGATACCATTCTCGTCTCTATGCTTTATCTCATTATCATTAATTAAATACTGCATGATCCATATGCGTATTAATTAATTCACAATCTTATCATATCATACTCAGAAGAATTGTTCCATGCTAACGATCATATGTATCACCCTAGGTCATATATTCATATGCTAAAGTAATTCACTCTAGGGGTAGTTATTCCCTAAAAGATACTTATAACACCTAGTGACCATGACTATAAATACATCACATAGTATATCCTCATGACTTGATGCAGTACAAGTCTCCAGTCTTGATACAACACAAGACTCCAGTCTTGATACAACAACAGACCCCAGTCTTGATACAACAAAAGGCCATCTTTAGTTAAGGATATCCATCTCATAGGCTACCATCTATGAGAATCATTTGACTTGATACAACACAGGTCCAAACTTGATACAACACAAGTCTGCAGTCTTGATACAACATAAGACTCCAATCTTGATACAACACAATATCATAGTACAAGCATCCCACCTCAATACATGAGGACATATAGGACTTGATACAACAAAATGTACTAACTTGATACCACACAAGTCCTTAACTAATACAACACAATTTTTTGACTTGATATGACACAAGTACCATACTTGATACACACAAGTCCTTAACTTGATACACCACAAGTTTCTCACTTGATACCACACAAGTCTGGAGAATGACTCCTAATGCCGTACATTTAACACTCCCTCTCAGTGAGGGAGACATTCTCTGCTTTACCAGGAATTTCATGCCATACCAAGATTATTTCGAAAGTATCTCAACTTCGTCATTGACAATGGCTTGTCCACAAATTTGCAATCTGCTCATCAGTAGCTATGGACTAAAATATTTTCTTTACAGGACCATGACTTCAATGAAGTAAAACTTCATCTCAATGTGTTTTATCATAACACATATAGGGTTTTTCAAAAAGCTTGAATATTAACACCTAATAACTGTAGGCTCAAGTCTTTCACCCTAGTAGGTATCCTCCCAAGCTACACTACTCCTTAGCAGGTAATATTAACTGCAATATACATAAATTATTTTAGGCTAAAACAATAGCTGGATAGCACATTAGTTAGAAGTCGGCTTTCAAACTGACCATTTGCACCGATCGGACGACCACGCTCGCGTGAGCGGTCACGTCGGACCACCGCGGTCGTCCGATCGGTGCAAATGGTCGGTTCGGTAGCTCCCACCCATTAGTTATACCATGTATCAAATACAATAAAGAGCCTATTCTGCTGTATCTCAAATGGTACTTAAAAATATGCTTATCCACAAGCATAAAAACACAATAGGTCTGCTAGGTACTTTAAAGACCAATCGACTACTTACACGTAGTAGCACCATCTAGATCCAATCTAGAATATAGTTTCTCTAAAATGGAAACCATGGATTTTAAATCCGTCATATACAACATTATACAACAAATGTGTAATATCATGTAGAAAGAAAGTCTCATCTTTTTTTTCAACCTTCAACATTTTTTGTCTTCTAGAATATTCTTCTATCTATAGAAGTTCTATATGAGATTTCCATTCTCTGTGATGTTCTTCAAGGACTGATAACTTTCTCAGTGATTCTTCTTTTTATATTGTAGCACCCCAACTAACTCTCTGAGAGGTTTAACTATTCTTTGAAAGTCCAAACTATAACTCTTCTTGAGTATCAGTAGTCTCTGATACTTTGACCGTGTCTCTGCTCATGTGGATTATCTCCATAAGGTATCTCATCCCCTAGTTGCCTGAGTCACGTACCATGACTAACTGCTGGGGAAATTATCTGCTACCGCCTGTGAAGACACATCAATACTCCCTCTTCAACTAGAGGATTTTTTCTATATTATACCAAGCTTGTCCCGGGCAGAGGATTAGTAAGAATGTTGACTTGATGTTCTTCAACCTTGTCTCCAATAGCTTCTAGTTGTTCTATGATATGGGAGACCCTTCTGAAGTAAGATTGTATGCTTTCTGAATTCTGCATCTTCACACCCTTGATTTGAGTCCTCAAGGTCATCTTCCTATTGATGTTCTTTCCTTTATATAAGCTAGTCAAAGCACCACCATCTCCTTGGTAGTATTCAAGGAGGATACACATGGGATCAAATGGTCCTTGATGGGATCTGGAATAATCCTCTTGGATTTAACCAAGTTCTTCTTATTCTTAGCTTTTTCTTAATCTCCATTTGGATCTACAACTTCTCCTTTGACATAGTTTTCCAAATCATGTTTTTCTAGTATAAGAAGCACTCTATACTTCTATGCCCGAAAGTTCTCATCTCCTTCAAGATTGTCCTCAATACTGGTACTGTTTGTCATATTGATAAAATGAGAACCTCAAACGGAAGTAGAGAGAATATAACTTACCAATAAGAGAGTGCTTCAACTGAGTCTCTTATTGAAACCAGACCCTTCAAGGCAATTTTGGAAATGTACTCCTTTCCCCAAATACGTGGACATTATTGCAAAATATTTGATGCCCTAGTTTTCTCGACAGTAGTGTTAGGTAAAACAAAGAAAATCCACAGAATTGAAAACTGCTTCAACAGAAAGATGCACCCTCCTAGGGAGAGTTAGATTGTCCTCCTTTTTTCAGCTTATATATGGAGGGAATTGATCGGAATATGAAACCCTAGCGTCCAAATTTGGTTAGTTTTAGCTACACAAATACTTCTTTCATGGTAACTATGGTACCATGTTAGAATTTTAATGGTTATATTAGATATTCAAACATTTAGCACTATTTCATCATAACCATAGCAATAGGATCACTAAAATAAAGAGGATCACAACAAGACAAAAGAACACACATTTCCCTCTAGGAAACCACAAGGGAGAAAACTGAGCAAATTCTTTAGTATAGATTTCATTACCAAGTGCAATGCCAACCAAGATAAGATAAACCCCAAAGACCAAAACATGTACTTCTTCTCTCTCTCTCTTGTGCAATTGCTTGAGTTGAGTGTGTGTATAAATGAGAGGTGTTCCCTCTCTATTAATACTCATCAAGTGAGTGACCTTTTTACCTAACTGGGATGACTTGTTACTCTTACATGGCCGACTTGTCTAGGGAAACTAAACATAACATTTATATAGTCTTTCTGGTGGGTACTATTGACCTAACTTACAACAAAAGGCTTACATTGATTCTTTCAAGTACATCTACATGAAAAAATACATTATAAAATCTCTCGAAGGAGGTACAACAATAATACAATAAAAGTACAATAAGAATATCTTCCGAAGTTACATTCTTCAACAACACCAATGGCGACGAATATGAAGTTATTGAATGATACTTATTTAGAGATAATGGGTGCCACCATGCATAAATAAATGATTGGTTCATTGATGTATTTGATGAACATGAGACCAGATATATGCTTTGCAGTTAACACATTGAGTCAGTATATGGTTGAGCCAGGACATGTTCACTTGATTATGGAAAACAATGTGATGAGGTACTTGAAAGGTGCAATTGAATATGGAATCAGATATGTTTCAGATTGTGAGATAAGATTGCAAGGCTATGTTAATTCAGATTGGGCTAGTGGTGTCACATATTGAAAGAGTACATCGGGATGTTGCTTCAGTTTGGGATCAACTATGATCTCGTGGCTTAGTAGGAAGAAAAATAGTGTGGCACTCAGCATGACTGAGGTAGAGTATATATTATTATGTTTAGCCAGTAGCGAAGCTATGTGGCTTCAAAAGTTTCTTCTAGGGTTGTTTGATATCGAATTGGAGGTGACTTGTATCTTTTGTGACAACTAGAGTTGCATAAAAATGTCCGAGAACCCTTTGTTTCATGACAAGTCCAAGCATATTGAGAACACATACCGTTATATTTTAGATATGGTGCAGAAGGGAGCTGTGAAGTTCTAGTATATTGTGACATATGAGTATATAACTGATGTGTTGACCAAACCTCTATAAAAGGTAAAGTTTGAGTACTTCGGGGATAAGATTGGTGTAGTGTAGAACGACTTCTGTACCTGAGAGAAAGTGTTGAGTTACATATGTGATTCTAGGGGAAGTACCATATAAAGTGTGGCAACAGTGGGCAGTCATTCACGAGCATGTTATTGACGGAGGAACAAGTCATCCTGTCCTCACATAGGGTCAAGATGCCTAGCCTCTGGGGATGGAAGACCAATTCATGTGGACTAGTGACGCCTATATTTCGAGCTAGATGTCCAACCTGAGTGGGTTGGAGGTTTCCTAGCATTGTGCTAGATGGCTAGTGTGCACACAATAGATCACCTAACCCTTGTGGTTAGATACCTAGTCATTGTGAACTGGTTGCCTGGTGGTGCCAACTAGAAGGGATAGTCTTTAGGCCAGTCATCCATATTCAATGTGTGTTGGATGTTTAGTGTGTGTAATACTGATGCCTAGTTTTATGTGATCTAGGTGAAGTCTTGTAATGACATAAGGTCCAAAAGGACGATGAGGATATACCACTAGTGAGATGTCGCATATGATGTTGAGGCCTTGGATGCATGGTGTGGATGATGTATTGCTTGTACAAAACTTCTAGTGATATATAGATTCATGAAATTCAACAAGTAAATGGTCAAAAAGTACAGTTGTGCATAAGCAATATTGAAGACTGTGTCAGAAGAGTACATTCTTGTAACACCCCGGTTTTGACCCCATTTGCATTAAAAGATACATGATGTATATATTGTAATTAATTGGTGTGGAGCCAAAGGAAAAAACCCCACCATCGATTTAGTTGTGTTATGTTTCGGCAATTGGGATCGTTGTTGATGGTATATCGTGCTATCCGGCACATTATAGTTTTGGCATCATGTAAATATGCACTTTAATTAAAATTAACCTACAACCAGCTACGATGGTGCAACGATAATGAAAATGGCATGATTTTCCTAAGGATAAGGAGGGGGGATTATTAAACCTTAGGCCTATGGGGAAAAGCCACGTGTTAGTTGTTAAAAACCCCTAATGTTAGTTGGGGCAGTTATTGCTGAGTAGTGGTGGGTGTGGCAAGACTGTCAGTCCTTGCCCACGTGCCCACTCCACTAGAAGAATCTTCATCTTCACGTTGCGTGGGCAGAGAAACAACCTTCCCATTCTCTCCACTCTCTCACGACTCCAATTTTCCATTCACGTTGGAATTCCAAGGGGTTTTATTTCCCATCTCCATGCAGGGGCTGGATTGGCTCATTCTCACGTAGAGAGTCATTCTCCCCATTGTTTTGTTCTCCTTAGGCATAGGATCTTCAGGGTTTTTACTCACGCAACAAGTTGGGAAGCCGAGCTCTGTCACCCGTGATTTCCTGTGAGTGAGCCCTTCATGTTATGGGGGTGTGTATGTGTGTTTCCATACTGACTTGGGGTTCTGCGTATGTGTTTTCCATGCCTAGTTGAGAATCTATTTACCTTTTTGTTTTTGGGCTGTGTATTTGCCCCGTTGCCTCCCTGTTGAGACTAGGGCTATTGTTTCCCCATGTTGTTTGTTTGTCGTGGGTTCAGTCACGTTTTGGCTTGCTGGGGCTATTGATGAGTCATTTTTTCCACAACAGTGCCAAGAATGACTCAGGAATTGTTTTCCCCTGTTTAAGCGGTGAACCGCTTGTTTGGATGCGTGTATGCAGTGGTTGGTCTTCGGACTGTGTTAGAGTGGGGATGAGGGCTTGGTTTGCTATATAAAATTGGGGTGTTTGGGAGCCACACAAACAAAGCTAGAGGGTTGGCTTTCTTCTCCACAACCCCGTAGTAGCACTGGAAAGGGGGGTCAGGGCCTAAGGGACTGTGTAACAGAGAAGGGAGTGATTACCTGGTGTTGGGTGTGTGTGGGTGTCCTAGAAGTCAGGCTAGTTCTGGTGTAGGAGTCCTTAGCTCTTCAATGAGCTCCCCAGCTTAGCATTCAGCTTCTCCTAGCTCCTTGATAGCCTGATAAACCCAACAATGTTGAATTGGTTGATTTGTGTATCTTGGCTATGTGTAAGCCTGCTTAGTCCCTTATTCCTTGGGGAATCATGCCCAGCTCGGGGGTGGTAGTGTTGCTGAGAGATTGATGAGCATGTTGGACTATGGTTGGGTGGAATGTTTTAGCAACGTAGCTGGTTGCGGGATGAATTCTACATAAGATAAGCATTCTTGTCTATTTCATCTCTGCAATTATATTTGATGTCTAATGAACTATGATGAACATGTTGAATGGAATGTATGATTTTTCTTCCGCTGTATGTTAAACAATTATGCATCTCTACATGTATTTACTTCCAAGCATTTTATTTCAGCATTTTATGTATGTTCATGTTCATGGGGCTAGTTGCCTGGATGTTTACGGTTATGGTAGCATCCTCTTCACCAGTCGGAGGGTCAGGCATGTTATAGAGTGGTATCAGAGTGCATGTTGCAGCATGGGCCTTAATGGGCCATGAAGATGCAGTGACAGAGCCATCGTTGTAGCATTGGGCCTCATAGGTCCATGAGAAACCAATTAACAGAGGCAGGTTTCCCTGTGCCCAGAAGAAAAATGGAAATGACAGAAAAATATTCAGAAAATTTCGTTGAAAATTTTTTCTAAGTGCTGAGCGCGTCAGATCATCGAAGGACTAAGTGGGAATCACCTCCGATATAATGGACAATTTAGTCGAAAGGCCACTTGATGAGGAACAGGCGGAATGAATTCACAAAATTTTTCTAAGTGTTCAGCCTTCAGCTCATCAAAAAACTTAGACGGATAGACCTCCGATGCAGATCCCGGCAGTGACGAAAATTAGTTGAGTGAGTCGCTGACACGGTGGTGGAGATCAACCGAAGACCGCCGAAACATTGCCGAATTTTAGTGGATGGCACAGTCAATGAAGTGGCAAACATCGACGGAAGAGAAAGGAAGTTTTTGCCGAAAAATAGATGATGAAGACGCCGCAATGTCGGTGGAAATTAGACGATAAGGGTGCCGACGCGGAGGAGAAAAGAGAATTTCCAAAAATTCTCTAAGTATGGAAAGCGTTGGTGAAATTTAGATGATGGAGCCGCCGATGCGGTGGCAAACATCGGTGAAAGTTTGTTGTTTGAGCCACGGACACATCGGAGGAAAATAGTGATGAGATCGCTGATACGTCAGAGAAGGTTAGTGGATTAATCCGCCGATGCGTCGGAAGGAGTTAGTCGTTTGGACCGCAGATGCGTCAAAAGAATATTAGTTGATGGGATTGCTGATGAAGCGTCGAAAAAACTTAGTTTTTTGTGAGTCCGCTGTTGCGGATATCAATTGGACTATCATTCCGATGATTAGAGTTTTCAACTACCGATAGTGCTCCGGTTGCTGACGCCGCGGAAACATTCAGTTTTGGATCACCGACACATAGTGTTTAGTGGTTTCGATCGCCGACAATTTTATGGTCCGCGGAACCCACATATGGTTTTTTTCCCGCCATTGCGGATTCCTAAGGAACTATCCACCTGAGGAATAGTGCTTTCGATTGTCGATACCGCGCCATGGAGTTAGTTTCCTCGCCGATGTTGTAGGGGTTAACAGTTTCGATTGCCGATATATTGTCATCACCGATAATAGTCCTTGGCATCACCGATAATAGTTTGGAATCCTAGACGACTAAGGGTTTGACACGTCGAAGAAAAATAGACAAACATACCGCCGATGAGCAGCAGATAAAACTAAGCTGTTTTGACCGCCGAAGTGTCGGAATTTTAGTTGGGAAGTGGTCTGATTGAGCAAAGGAATTTTGAGTTTTTCAAGTGGGATTCTTCAGCGATTTTCAGCATTTCTTTAGTGGATTTCAGGGCTGAAAGGGAATAAAATTCTAGGTGGTTGAAGTTGGCAATTTAGACCAGAATACAGTTGTATGTAAAAGTGTATAATTTTTGGTGAAAATTGTCATTCTAGAAGTTGTGTGGTTTTCACATCCAAAGTCAGAATGGAGCATGGGGATAGGCGTTGGAAAGTTTACCCAGCAAGGAACAAGGGAGAATCACCAGAATTTGAATGAGGAGTAGAAAAGTACTAGCAGTTGCTGAAAAGAATTGTGTTGTTGCTGTCAATATGGACAATCCTAGGATTGCATGCCTAGAGATAGCAAAGACCATGAAGTCGAACTAGCTATTATGCAGAAGAGGAATTCCTAGCAAAGATGAGGGTTGTGAAAATGAAAGTCCCTTAAACCCTGTCTTGCTAACTATATTATATTTTATAAGCTTGTGTACATAGAAACTATGGCATGGGGATGCTGAAAATGCATGGGGATATGCTTGCGTGCATAGGATATTACATATTAGTAAAAATAGTGAGAATTATACATTTATAATGAACCACTAATGGTAAATATTGCATTGGTGTTGGCATTAGTGGAAAAACCAATGACAACATGAGCATGGATGAATATGTTGCTGATGCTGATGAATGTGACCAGCAACCCTATGGAGAAAGGGATAAGGCAACAAATCCAGGATCAAAAGTTGGTGAGCGATTTCTGCAATTTCCTGCAAGAGACCAACAAAACTAGTAATGTCAAGGCTTTAAGTAGGATCCACGCAGGTAATGGTTTAATTATGACAATTGCATGGAATGGTAAGGGCAAGAGATCTCATATGATGTGGTTATTTAAATTTATACTACATTCATATAGAAATGTATCATGCATGTATATGTTGTTATGAGCTTAGTAACCCAAAAAAAGTGGGTATTGATGGTCTTGATTATAGTAATGCATCCTATAGGAGGTAGTCATGGTTAGGCCATAGTATGCTTGAATGCATAGTATTCCGGAATCAATACAAGGTAGCATTGAGTGGATATGCATTAAAAGATTTAAAAATCTTGTAGTTACGCATTGAATGAATGCATATGAAAAGTTTGAGTAAATGTTTTAAATATGCATACATAAGTATGGGTGCAAATGTTGTGATGCATTGTATGAATGCATCGAGATAATGCTTGTTTATCATGACTAACTAATGGTTTAAATGATGAATTGATGATAATTTTAAAACCATTTCAAGAGCTGTTATGAATGCAGGATAGTAAGTGCATGAAGAGGGTAGTCATGATCGATTGGTTGTCGAAAATGCTCTATGGAAGGGCAAGGGGGTACAAATGATACGCTTGTGAAGTAAGGAGTATCTAAACACTTCATTTAAATTGTATAAATGATGCGACTTTGCAATTTTAGTATGATAATGATTCACGTGAAGTAAATGAGTTTTGGTGATATTGATATGCTAACAGTTGGAAGTATTTGAATTCTATAATTTTGAAAATGCTTCAGTGATTGTTGCAGCAATGAAAAAGTTATATGCATCAAGATTTACACTTGTTTGGTTGATTAAGGTTCAAGTTTCGGGTGGATTGGTTGGGGCATGGAAATATGGGTAAGACCATGACAGAGGATTAAATCTACCCTGTGAAAGAGCCAAACCTTCGTGAGAAGAGTCTCATGGCTGTGAAATTATTCTGTATGCAGAATGAGTTGTCGATTTGAATTTGTACATTTCAGATTTGAGAAATTGTTGACAACTACTAATCACTATTGGTTTGCATAGAATTGTGTCAGGAGGACTCATTGTAAGTGGGTGTTCATGTTATGCTAGTAAGCATAAAATCATAATGGGCATAGTGGTGCTTCTTACAAGGGACCAACAAATGAGGATCACCTCATTGCTAAGCAAATCAATTTCTGTAGTAGACAGAGTTGCAAATTCATATTGAATTTAATTACTAATGCCATTGCTTGGTTATGGAACAATCAAATTTGGATTGTATTAGTAGATACTGATTGACTGTTTGGATACTTGATGAATGTGCCAGGGGTACACGCTGCAGGAATACTATGTGTGATGGCCTGCAGGAGCCAAACTTCATGGGGAGGATTTCCTCTATCTTGGAAATGGGTTTCGGGTGAAATTCCATTGGAAATTTTGGAAATGTCCCATCTGCACTACATGTTTGGTAAGCAACATGAGTGAGATGGTATAGATTATGTCGGTAAGACATGTGTGGATATGGAATATGAAGGGAATTGAGATGGAAAACCAAGGGACTATTAACTCAGAGAAGGGAGCCCCCATTCCTCCTTAACGAAGGAATACTGCATCAGCAATGGATAAGTGTTCTGTGACCCTAGCTAAGAATATGCATGTCAAATTATTAGATTCAATATGTAGAGCATGTTTTGATTTTATTTCCATTATGACAGATTTCTTGAGTATGAATAGGGCCTACATGGATCACATCGGAAAGGGGTGCACACTTTTCCTGATGTCGAGTCATGAAAGGGGTTTTCAATATTGACTACACCCTAGGGAGTGGACGCACTCCTGGTGTCTCAATACTTGATAGTGAATGATATGAAACATGATTACAGTTTTAGAGCAATAACGCTGATGAGTTTGCTTATATTGCTTGTGTTTCCAGGCTAAACAGATGCAGTTTTGTGTTGTACACTAATAGCTTAACTTTAGGTACGTTAGGTACATACATTCTATCTTTATACAGTAAAAATTCTTTTTCATTTAAACTGTAACCTTTAATTAAGTTTTCTGTTGGATTTTTAGCTTGCAAACTCTGGTAATTTTCATCTTCTTCTATTCCTTCTTTAAGTTGTTCATCTAAGTCTGAAACATAGGTGCTGATAGCTGCTGCAAAGTTCAGCCTTGCATTCCTACTTAATGCATCATCAACTTTATTTTCTTTACCTTTTATATGCTGAATTTCAAAATCATACTCGATTAAGAAATATAACCACCTAGCTTGTCTGGCATTTAAATTTGGCTGATCTAAAAGATACTTCAACCCTTTATTGTTGGTCATTAAAACAATTTTTCTACCAATTAGGTGATGTCGCCACATCTTTAAGGCGTGTATTACAGCTGCTAATTCCAGATCATATGTTGCATAATTCTTTTCATGAACTTTTAACTTTCTAGACTCATAGGCAATAACATGCCCTTCTTGAGTCAGAACACCACCTAAGCCATCATTACAGGCGTCAGTGCATACTACAAATTCTTTATTAGGATATGCTATTCTTAAAATAGGTGCCCTGGTTAATAAAGTTTTTAACTTTTTAAAGCTTTCTTCACATTTTTGATTCCAGTCAAACTTCTCTCCCTTCTTCTGCAAGGAAGTTATCGGATTTGCAATCCTTGAAAAACCTTCAATGAATCTCCTATAGTAACCGGTAATATCCATCAAAGATCGAACATTACTCACATCCTTAGGAACTGACCAATATTCGATTGCCCTTATCTTTTCAGGATCTACAGAAATTCCTTCCTTGGTCACTATGTGACCTAAATACTGAATCTTATCCTTGAAGAAATCACATTTACTAAACTTTGTGAAGAGTTGATGTTCTCGCAACTCTTGCAAAACAATTTTTAGATGTTCTTTATGTTCTTCTTCAGTTTTTGAATAGATTAGAATGTCGTTGATAAATACGACCACAAACTTATCTAAATACTTATGCATAACATTATTCATTAAACACATGAAGACAACTAGGGCATTAGTAAGCCTAAATGGCATTACAACAAATTCGTAATGACCATATCTTGTTCTAAAAGCTGTCTTAAAGATGTCTTCATCTTTAATCCTCACTTGATGATATCCAGACCTTAAATCTATTTTTGAAAACACCGTGGCTCCATGTAGTTGATCAAACAGATCATCTATGCGGGGTAATAAATATTGATTTTTAATGGTCATCTTATTTAATTGACGGTAATCTATGCAAAGTCGCATGGTTCCGTCCTTTTTCTTAACGAAGATGACAGGTGCCCCCCAGGGAGACACACTTGGTCGAATATAATTTTTATCAATCAATTCTTTTAATTGAGATTTTAATTCATTAAGTTCAAGTATGTTCATTCGATAAGGGGCCTTTGAGCTAGGTACTGCACCCGATACCATCTCAATGGTGAAATCCAATTCCCTTTTTGGAGGTAATCTCGTAATTTCTTTTGGGAATACATCAACATATTCTTTTAAGACTGGTATGTCTTCCACTTTTAACTTATCTATTTTAATTATACTTTTGTCATCAATAATTGTTACTGCATAGGCTTTACATCCCTTCCTAACATCTCTTTTAAGTTGTAAAGCAGAAATCTGCCTTACAGTAGTTTTTCTAGGAATTTATTTAACACTTACTGGTTTTTCGTCATTGTTTAAATATGTGAAGGTTTTATCATAACAATTTAGAATTACTCTATGTTGTTCTAACCAATCCATACCAATTAGCAAATCATAAGAACCAAGAGGCAAAACATTAAGTTTAACAATAGTTTCCAATTTATCCATAACTATTGCACATTCTTTAACAAAACAAGTTACTTTTTTTTAGCACCAGTGGCTAACTGAACCAACTAAGAATTCTCAAAATTTTCAACAGATAAATTACATTTTTCTACCATTTTAGGTGCAATATAACTGAGACTAGCTCCTGGATCAATCAAAATAGTTACAGGGGTTTGATTTATCATACCTTCTACTTCCACCATGGAAGTCTAATATTCAGCTTGTTGATTCTCCAAAGATGCGTTGATTCTAGGCATGCTCCTTGCTAGCTCCCCAACAGTCATCTCCTCCTATATGGTATGAATATTGCTAACATTCTTCTTCTGGTTTGGACAGACTGAAGCATAGTGTGGGCCATTACACTCCCAGCATTTGATAGGCTCTTTGCGCTCAAAGTTATTGGTAAAATTTCCCTGATTGTTTGCAAATTCCTTACCTTTAGGATTATTCTGATTGTTGGGTGTATTGCTCTTGTTTCCTTGGAAATTCTTGTTATTAGAATAATTTTTGGCCTTATTGTTTTTGAAATTTATGTTAGGCACAAAATCCTTCTTCTTTTGTTCAAACTACTTATTATTTTTCTTAGCTTTCCAGTTGGCCAAGCTTTCTTTCTTCCGATTCTGCTCAAAACAAAAGTTAGCTTTTCTCATAGCTTCCTCCAAGGTCTTTGGGTTATCATATTCAATTCTATCTTTAATATGATAAGGTAGACAACTAAGGAATCACTGTACCTTTGGTTTCTCATCTACAAGGTATGGTACATACCTAAGTAGACTTAAGAACTTGCTGTTCAGATCCATCATTATCATTGATCCTAACTTCAGTTCATGAAACTCTTTGGCTCTCTCCTCATAATACTGCTCAGATAAGAATTTCTTTTTGAAATACCTCTTAAAGGTACTCCAGTTTACATATTTCTCTTTTATGCCCTTAACTCTTTTCAAATCCTGCCACCAAATATCAGCCCTTTCTGAGAGGTTATAAATAGCCATTCTAGCCTTTAATTGGTTAGAATAGTGATATATTTGGAAGTACTTCTTCATCCCAGATAACCAGGATTCAGCTTCCTCCCCCTTCTCAGTCTCTCCATTAAAGGTTGGTGGTTTTATCTTTTTGAATTCCCTAGAAATTTCCTCATAAGGTTTGTTTTCCCTCTTTTTAGTGTACAAATTATCATCACTACTGTCACTAGTAGAATGGTAATTTCGTTGTTCACCAAACACTTCAAAAGACGAACTACTTTCAGTTTTTGTATGTTTCATATTTTTAGATTTACGTTGATGACTGGCATCTTCTGATTCTGATCTTCTACCCCTACCCTAAGTTTGAAACTTTTCAGTTAGGATATGATTCAGCTCTTCTTGAGCCCTCAGAATCCTTTCATTTTCTCGCTTTACAGACTCCATTTCAGTTTTTGAGTCTTTTACAGTTTGTAACAATTCTGAGGAATTGGTAGTTAAGTCATATGGCATAGGATCTCTTGGTAAATTTCTTGGTTCATTAATTGGAGATTCCTCCTCTGCATATTCTTCCAGCCTTTCCATACCTGTCTGTTAAACTTCAAAAAACAATTTCTCTGATTGAATAACATTTAAAAGAAAATACGTCAACATAATAATTCAGTTTACTGTTTCCTAAAAGCTAGCTGGGCTTCTTCAAGGCCTAGTGTTTGAACCTTGTGCTCTGATACCACATGTCAAAACCCCAAATTTTCACAAAAATTTAAAATTTTGAGATAACAAAAAATGCTAAAACTTGCGGTTTACTAACAGCTAAAGGTTAGCAATAAAAGAAATAGTCAAGTGATTAGTATTACAAAATCTCAATTATGTTAACTCAACAGTTCTCTTTTGTAACAAGAATAAGGTTCACTTGTGTATTGTTTTATTTCAGTTTACTGATGAGTTTAATTCATGTCAAGTAGGTGGAATCTAACTTTTGAATCCAGGGCTTACTTAGCATTTATGCTAACGCAGAAGATTATTGGTTTACAGGTTTATAGGTATGATCAAATGAGTAACGTTTTAAAATTCATAAAGCATCTAGCAGTTTTTTATTTGCAATTATAAAGCTTAGTAATTAAGTTGCTAAATTCCAAACAAATTTCGGTGAGGTAAAACCGTTTGGCTTCCTTCAGTTTTTCTTGTAACATAGTTTAGATGTACGTAGCGACAGTAAGATATGTTTTGTGGCTCTAAAATTATAATCTCAGTTGCAAAGTAACTTCTACTTTAGTGTGCATAACTTGCAATGTTATAATGATTGTTTTGTCAGTATGTATACATTAACATATTATCTTATCTGTGTAACAATTGTTCGACATTTATCTTCTGCGAGGAAACTTACAGCCTGTAACCTTCTTGACATTATAAGTTTGATTTGTGCTAACAAAAACCATAATTCCTTCTCACATGAAATTATTGTTTGCCTATACTTCTTAACTTCATGTCGAACCATGTGGTTCTAATGATTCTAGACTTAAGTAGGATCATTCCTATTCAATTTCTTAATTTTCTATAATACTTCTCTTGTATTAAGTTACTGTCTACAAACAGTTTTTCTAAGATTGATGCTTTCGAAAAAGGTCGACTTTCTAGTTATTTTGTATAATTCTATAACCACTTTATAACCAATAGACATGGTGAATCATTAGCGAATACCAATTTGAGTCACAACCAAATTCTATGAAAGTTTTGTCGCTCTGAACTATGTAAAAGAATTTCATAAAAGTGTTCTTACAATACACTTTGCCAACTTCATAGTTTTGCTACCATTTGATTTATTAGTTCCTATATGACTTATAAACATGCATAAACTATTTTGTTTATTAGACATTCAAGTCTATAATTAATTCAAGGTCATAAACAAGTTTAAAATAGAGTTTATAATTCTACATAATACTACATTGTGCCATTTTATAAATGTTACAACTTGAATTGTCATTTTACAAGAGATTAACCATGTATAGACTATAATGTTTCTACATAAGAAAACTATAGTTGTTCGGTGGTTATAAACCTTTTAACTTGAGCTCTCCCATATAACATATGACTTCTATCCATATCAAGGTCAACGTTTAAAAAAAAGGGTTACTAACATCCATATTGTATTAATGATGTTATGATATAATAGACATATGGTTAATGATGAAGTAAGTTCTATGCATGATTGATTTCAGGCAATAACCAAAGTTTAATGGTGATCCCTTTTTGCTAGGTCAACGTAAAAATTTAACGCTGTTATTCTAACACTAATCTAGCATATCATATGATGAGCGGTGTATTCGATTTACAAAGCAATAACTTAGTTTATAAAATAGTTTATGCATCGTGTTCAATGATTAAATAATTGGTTATCATTGTAATGCAGACGACTATTGAATCGATTCACTGCATGGTTTAAATTATTGTGACCACGTGGTCTTCTCTTGGCCAAGTGTTGGAGATATAAGAATCATTGTAACCCTAACCCTTTTCATTTCTCCTCCGCATTTCACGCTGGCCCTTGAGGATGCTCTGCATGGTTTTCATGGTGGCCGCAAGATCTCCTCTATTCCAGCTATCCCAAGTCCTGGGTTAGTGTTGCCTTTGCCTCCAATATTCGATTTTAATGCCATTCTTGGTGACTGTAAGTTCTCACTCTGCAAGTTTTGTTGAGTTTATCGTTGCCCTTGGCTTGCTGTCTGCCCAAACTTCCTTTCGTCGTTCTCGTGGCTCACCTTTGCGTGATAGTTTTAGCCTTTACAGGCCGTTGGGTCTATATTTTGCAAAATTCTGTTGGTGATAGTAATTCCACGAGACTGTTCGACGTTTCATTTCACAGGTAAATTTTTTTAGTGTTCATTTAACTTGCAATAGGTGTTTTTGCTGTTATGATAGCATAAACAAATCTTAAGTTATTTATTTTCTGGCCTTTTTATTTAAAACTCCTTGCAGGGGGCTTGAGACTACATACATCTATGGTGGAGGAAGTATGCAGACTATATTCAAAAGCCGTGGCTTAATACGAGTAAGCCCTGTGGTCAATATGTTGGGTTCTTACCCTACTTGTATCAGGGTGGTCATTTGGAGTAACCCAGAGTTGCTGAAGCTTTCCTAGGCTCACCATAAATTAAGCGGTCTCTTTTATAGGTCATTGTTGATTCACGAAGTTTCAAACCCTCGCTAGTCGATGGATAAAATCGGTCTTAAACTGAGCAATGTAATTAGTTTTGTTTTAATGTTTAGCTTTAAGGCTTTTAAAAAATTTAAACTATAGTTCTCTTGTAAAGACAGTTCTGTCTTCAAGATTGTCTCGATTTATCAAAATGCTTAACATTATACTATGTGTACTCAGAGTTTTTACCCTTCTTGACTGTAAGTGAAGTTTTGTGCATTGTTTAAAGTACTCTGTAAAAGTTTATTATTAATGTTTTTAAGACTAACACATACAGTCATAGTTTAGTTATAAATCTTACTCATTTTTGCTTAGAGTTACGAGCTAGGGTTTTTCCTATGGAAACCCTCGTTTTAAAACAAATTATTCTACTTATTTTTAACAAATTCTATTACTTATATAATTTGGCTTTTAACTAATGTTACAATGTATTGTGGAAATTTCCAGTTTATAATAATTTCCAAAGTCTTTTTGTTTGTCCTTAAAGGACTGTAAGTAATTTATAATAACCTAGTTGTTTAATAGTTACATAATCCAATTAATTTGGATTATAATTTCGATGCATTGTCATTTGTAATTGTAATATATAAATGGGTTTAAACCCTGTAATTTGCTTTTACAGACACACCCTGTTTGTAAAAATTAAAAGGAACAGTTCTTTTTATAAGTATACATTATGTATATGTTGGTCATTATTGTATTCTTGTTGTTTTTCCTATTGAAATAATAAAAGGGAAATGATAGAAGAACTTAAATATTTTGAATAAGTTTGTTCTTAGTACCATGATTATTCTTTACATTTCTTTACTTAGTTAATAATAACTGTTAGTCTTAAATTACTATGATTAGTAATTAAACTATATATTTATTAGCTTATACCTTTATTGAATGAATATAAACAAATAGTTTAGCTGTAACTTTTCTACTGCATAAGCAAGAGGTTAATGAATAAAATACAAAGAATATATATATATATATATATATATATATATATGACAGTTTATCATCCTGCATAAATAACAAAATAATGTATTGTATTAAATACATCTTATTTACTTGAGTAACTTATTACTATGATTAACCTGCTACTTGTAATGAGTTAAGGCCATTTCTTTTCTAGCCTACTTACATCAACAAGCTGGTTAACAGTAAAAAGGAAATAGACAGGTTATTGTTCTTTTCTGAAAATAACCTACAAACAAAAATAAATTATTCTGATATTATGAAATGTATAATACATCTATTCAATTCAGTCTTCTATCATATCCTTCATCTATTTTTAAATACACTGCCTATGCTAGAGTATGGTCTGGTCGTTCCAGATGTGGAAAAATGCAGGTTAGGATTATTTTTCATCTATTTCAGATTCATTCATTCAATAAACTAAAAGAATAATAACTCTAACAGTTCACAACTAAACATTTTAACATTCATAAATCAGTCAAATTCACATTTAAGCATTTAACACAGTAAAATAAAAGACTGTAGAACCTGATTAAGCTGGACAACAATAGCATTAGGAGGCCTTTCCTCCCTACCAATTCCTGGAGAGCGCTCAAACAACGTCTCCTCAGAACCCCCGAGCCTGTTCCTAGTCTCCTTGGCTGAGAACTGGTGGAGCAAGCAACATAATACTAGTCCAATGACTCAATACTAACTCTGCACTCGGCAGCAAGATCCTTCAGCTGAAAAGCTGTACTAGATCACTTTCTGCAGTTTACCCCTCAAACACATTCCACAAATTCCCTTCCCAATGAAATCCTCTGAAGTACATTCACCTGAATGGTTCCCTTCTTGGAATGAGCAGCCTCAACTCTCTTCAATGGGCATTTTTATTAAGATTGCCTAGGTCTTTTTGGGTTAGTTGTCATTAATTGAGCCACCTGCTCTGATCTCACTTTATTGGGGGATCATGACCCCAAATGTAGGGAGGTTGCCACCTGCAACATTGGAAGTGTTTGAGGATGCTACCACTTGTCTATTTTCTCTCCACCCAGTCTCCTCCACCAACTTGACCAGTAAACACTCTTTTAACAGCTCTCCTAAGCTATTGTCTCCACTTTTATTTATTTATAATTAAAATATTCAGAATTACATTCAATATCCTTGACTCTGCTGAGTCATCATTTACAAATTAGCATAAAATTTAACATAATGTCTTTGAAATAAAATCAAATAGGATAATATTATTTTTGCAAAATTGGGGCATGTGACAAAAAAGGTGCTAGTGGGATTGTGAAGGCCCTAGCAGCCAGAGTTGTAGATGAACCATGTGGGGAGGCTCCATGGTTGAGAGGTCTAGAATAGACTGGAGGCACTAAGTGTCATGACCAAGAAGGGTTGGTCCAACATTCACGGTGAAGTGAAAGAGGCTAAGAGCATGAAAGCCATAGTGGTGGTGTGGGTTCCAGAATGGAACAAGACAAAGAGAAAAAACAAAAAAAAACTCTTGCTGCTCTCTCTTTCCTTTTTTTTGATATACTTATGCATTATGAAAACAAAAGATTGTTGAATGCATGTATGGCTGAAAATAGAATGTGTTTATTTGCTTAAAATAAATTATGAATGTTGGAATAGTTAATTCCCAGCCCAAGAATGGACATGAATGAGCTCATGTGCCTGTTGCGAAGGCATGAAAAGTATGAAAGTCCCTTGATAATACTTGGACTGTCATGCCAATTGGGAAATTAATTGATTGATTTTAATGTCTATATTATGCTTGGTCTAACAGAATTTCAATGATGTATCTCACAGGTGAGAAAAGTGAAATCCAGTTGTGCACATTGATCATGGTAGCATACCAAAAGATATTGGAATTGGCTGGAAGTCTCCTTCAAGCAATTTCCAAGACCCAAGAAAATCTTGGAGAGATGCTCAAGATACAGAAAATGTAGAATGAGATGAACCACCATATTTTGCAAGACTCTATTTGTTTGCAAAAGGAGGTAAAAAGACTTATGGGAGAAATCCGTAAAGGAAAGAAAAGTGGATCAATGATGGGGCATTCGTCCAATCAGTCCGTTAAGAAACGTTCTAGGCATGAAGACTCAAAGGAAATTGAGCAGGTAAAGATGAAGCAGCTAGCGAGATGTTGGAAATGCGGAGGACATCATTACCGCCGGGACTGCCCAACAAGGGAATATCAAGAGGGTAGTAGCCCCAAAGTTCCTGGACTTGGGGATGAGCTGAAAGCTGAGAACCAGCATGAGAAGCTTGTGGAAGCCAAAGGGCTTGGTCCTGAAAGTTCAAAGTAAATAATTGAACATGGGACAGATCTGCAAAATTTTAAAATTTTGGATGTGTAAATTGTATATGTATTCCTATGTGTTAGAACACCGAGGACGGTGTTATTCCAAGGGGGAGGGGAATGTAACACCCCGGTTTTGACCCCGTTTGCATTAAAAGATACATGATGTATATATTGTAATTAATCATGGTGTGGAGCCAAAGGAAAAAGCCCCACCATCGATTTGGTTGTGTTATGTTTCGGCAATTGGGATCGTTGCCGATGGTATGTCATGCTATCCAGCACATTATAGTTTTGGCATCATGTAAATATGCACTTTAATTAAAATGAACCTACAGCCAGCTACGACGATGCAACGATAATGAAAAGGGCATGATTTTCCTAAGGATAAGGAGGGGGGATTATTAAACCTTGGGCCTATGGGGAAAAGCCATGTGTCAGCTGTTAAAAAACCTTGATGTTAGTTGGGGCAGTTATTACTGAGTAGTGGTGGGTGTGGCAGGACGGTCAGTCCTTGCCCACGTGCCCACTCCACCAGTAGACTCTTCATCTTCACGTCGCATGGGTAGAGAAGCAACCTTCCCATTCTCTCCACTCTCTCACGACTCCATTCTTCCATTCACGATGGTATTCCAGAGGGTTTTCTTGCCCATCTCCATGCAGGGGCTGGATTGGCCCATCCTCACACAAAGAGTCATTCTCCCCATTATTTTGTTCTCCTCAGGCATATGATCTTTAGGGTTTTTACTCACACAGCGAGTTGGTAAGCCGAGCTCTGTCACCCATGATTTCCTGTGAGTGAGCCCTTCGTGGTCTAGGGGTGTGTATGTGTGTTTCCATACCGACTTGGGGTTCTGTGTATGTGTTTTTCTTGCCCAGCTGAGAATCTGTTTACCTTTCCATTTTCGAGTTGTGTATTTGTCTCGTTGCCTCCTTGTTGAGACTGGGGCTGTTGTTTCCCCACGTTGTTCATTTTCCATGGGTTCAGTCACGTTTTGGCTTGCTGTGACTATTGATGAGTCATTTTGGCCACGATAGGGCCAAGAATGACTTAGGAATTGTTTTCCCCTGTTTAAGCGATGAACAACTTGTTTGGCTGCGTGTATGCAGTGGTTGGTCTTTGGACTGTGTTAGAGTGGGGATGAGGGCTTGGTTTGCTTGATAAACCTGGGGTGTTTGGGAGCCACACAGACAGAGCTAGAGGGCTGGATTTCTTCTCCACAACCCTGTAGTAGCACTGGAAAGGGGGGTCAGGGCCTGAGGGACTATGCAACATAGAAGGGATTGGTTTCCTAGTGTTGGGTGTGTGTGGGTGTCCTAGAAGTCAGGCTAGTTCTAGTGTAGGAGTCCTTATCTCTTCAATGAGCTCCCAGCTTAGCCTTCATCTTATCCCAGCTCCTTGATAGCCTGATAAACCCAACTGTGTTGACTTGGCTGATTTGTGTACCTTGGTTATGTGTAAGCCTGCTTAGTCCCTTATTCCTTGGGGAATCATGCCCAGCTCGGGGGTGGTAGTGTTGCTGAGAGATTGATGAGCATGCTGGCCTATGGTTGGGTGGAACGTTGCAGTGACATAGCTGGTTGTGGGACGAATTCTACATAAGATAAGCATTCTTGTCTATTTCATCTCTGCAATTATATTTGATGTCTAATGAACTATGATGAACATGTTGAATGGAATGTATGATTTTGCTTCCGTTGTATGTTAAACAATTATGCATCTCTGCATGTATTTACTTCCAAGCATTTTATTTCAGCATTTTATGTATGTTCATGTTCACGGGACTAGTTGCCTGGATGTTTACGGTTATGGTAGCGTCCTCTTCGCCAGTCGGAGGGCCGGGGACGTTACACTTCCTTGCTAAGAGGGAGTGTTGATGTTTTATGTAGCTTAAGAATATATTCTTATTGTATTTGATCAAGTAAAAACCCTAAAATAAGCAATGCTAAAGTATACTTGTAATGTCAGCCGAGAAGATTCCATAAATAACAAACAAACATTATTATATTGTCTCCTAGAGAAGTCAGCCCAGTCAAGTGAAGAAGTCAGCCCCACAGTGGAAAATGCCGATTAGAAAACAAGTATAATTAGAGAGTATACCCTCCTCATTTACAGAACAAGCACACAAGAAATTTCGCTCGAGTTAGTGAGACAAGTGCACAAGAGAGAGAGAGAGAGAGAGAGAGAGAGAGAGCAGTTGGAGGAAAACTTAGGTTTTGGGGTTATCTTATCTCATATTTGTATTTGGGGTATCATCTACGAGATAGATTTATCTTTTCACTATATTGACTTTGTACTTTGTTGACGAATCTGTACTGAAGAAGTTCTGCTAGGTTTTCTTCCCCCTTGGAGTCTTCATTCATTGAAACTATGTCATAGTGCCTTTGTTCATGGGATGTTAGAGAATACCCCTAATTTCATTAGATATTGATAAATAATTACCAGAATCTTTTTGTTGCCCCCCTCCCAATACATCTTTCGAATTAAAATACCCAATTTTTACAAGATATCCTCTATTTTTACTAGATACCACCTTTTACAGCGCCCATTACCTATAAATCCCCTATATTCAACTTCCCACCCCCAATACCTACAATATATTAACCTTATTTTTCACAATTAAAAACCCCTCTTTATTTTTTTACATAAAAATTATAATTAACTTGACACATGATACCTAAGTATATGGTAAGCAATTTATCAACCCTAAGTAGAGATGGTTTCTTCTTGGACATTTATCAATCAACAAATTTATGCCATAATATATATATGGATATCCATTAAATTATCACTCACATACAAAACAAAAGTTATGTAAACAGAAACAAAGAAAGAAGACGCATTTAGAAAAAGAAACCACGAAAAAAGACGCATGACAAACACCATTTGGAAAGAAAGCAATGAAAACGCCATGAGGAACGAAAACACCATTATTTTATTGGTTTAATTAATATTATCAGCACTAATTGGGCTACACCATTATTTTATGGGTTTAATTAATATTATCAGCACTAATTAGGCTAGTTGTGGACTCACATAGATGCACCCTAGTTGTGATGAAGTTTGGTTATGTTGATAACTTATATCTATATTTTGGGGTTATGTTTTTTTTTTAATTTTTATGTGTCATGATTGATATTTAAAGTTGAAATATATTTTATTAATAAATTTTAAAAATTTATTATTTTGAATTTAGAAATTTAGATTTTAAATTGAAATGGTTCATATTAAGTTATTTTAGTTAATTAAATTATTTATTTTGAATTATTATTTATAATATTTCTAATTAATAATATTTAATTTTTGTTAAATATTTTATAAGATAATTATTTGTGAAATAGTTAAGTCATTTAAAACAAAACATCCATAAATAGCAAGGATTTGGTTGGTTAGAAAACCACTATAAAATTATTTAATTTTATTTAACATTATAATTATTAAATTTTTATTTTTTAATTGAAAAAATATATCATTTCATTTTTTATCTATAAAAAATTAATAAAATAATATTTAAAATTAAAAAATAAACTAATACTGGATTTTTATATATTTGGAAGTATGGTAAAATTCAAGCAATTTTTTAATCCATATAATTACGCGGTAAGGCGTTTCAACAAGTGGGAGTCGACTCCCCGAATTTAATGTTTTTTTAAATTTTATCCATAGGATGCTTTTGTCCGACGATAAGGCGTTTCAACAAGTGGGAGTCGACTCCTCGAATTTAATGTTTTTTTAATTTTATCCATAGGATGATTTCGTCCGACGATTGGGGTAATCTGCCTCCTTGATCTTGCCTGACATTTTTGACTTTTCTGTCAATTGAAAGGGTTGAAAGGGTCTGACATTTCTGTCCATTGATTGAAAGGATGGCCATTTAAATTGGCACCTGCTCCCTTAAATGCACCTCTTCCTGCCCTGCCGAGACTCTTAGGTGGTGATGCCTGCCTCCACCTACGTCTGGCTACAATTGGTATTCCTTGAAGTTGGACGCCCACCCCGCTATCTGTTGCTATCATTTGTGCTCTGTTACCCATCCAGCCGGCAATAACTTGTTTGCTGCAGCCGAATTATTTTCATCCCCTTCTCTGTACACTACCGTTGTGTCCCGTGTTCAAATCTCCGGGCCATCTCTCAATCATGTCTGCGACTCAGAAAACGTGCCCGAGAGCCCGAGGCAGCTCGGATGGGCTCCATTGATGTCCAAGAGCGTAAACGGTTCTAAGCGAAGAAACAGACCAATTTCTCCACGGCGAAGAAACAGACAAGTTTCTTCAGCTACTTCAATTAGACAAAACCCTAACAGACGAGGAGGGAGAAGAATGTGCTCCTAGTGAAGAGCTCATAGAGGGAGTCATGAGAAGCCTGGAGGAAGAGATTGGCGTTACATGTTCCACTTCTTATCCCTCCTCTAGCTTTGGGGATATTTCGGTGGCCTCCAATGTCTCGAGTGGCCAAGAAGGCCAAACCCTAAATTCATACTCAATTTTCAATTTGTGTTATCTGCTAGAGGCTTCAGACGACAAGCTCCACATTTCCCCTAGCCCTGTTGAGGACTTGAAGTACGAAATCTGTCTATCTCCCAAAGAAACGACTGAGGGTTTCTCCAAGAGCTAGGATCTCAAATCCCTTGGTGAAAACTATCAACAGGTTGCATTGTACGAAGATGCCTGGAATGCCAGCCAGCTGCGAGATTATATGACGAGAGATTTTGAAAGCCAAGGCTTGTTATTTGAAGGGGATTTTTTTGAGGCATGGAGATTGGAAACTGCGAGTTGCATTTAACCAATGCAAGGGCTCATTAGGAGTGTATAGCTTGTGATTCTAAATCTTATAAAATATTTTATATTATGAAAATTCAAAATGGATAGATAGCCATTAATATAAATTTGTAACAAAAATCACTCAATCTTGGCAACTAAAGTCCAAAAGTTATTTGAAAACATAATATGCTTTGAGACACTCAATCCTCCTCAACAAATTATTAAAAACAATATTGAATGGGATATGCTTGCTCTTTAAAAGTATGCGGTATCATTTTATATCATCACTTGTCTTGTAGTATCTTTTATATGCATCTTCTCTTACAAAGAGTAGGTTGAGTGAGTATGATTTATTTCTTATAAAAACTCATAATATTATGACCAACCCAAATGTGTAAAACCTGCCAAACTTAAAGAAATACTTTATATATCCATCGACCAAGTTCTGTAATGGTAATTCAACTCATCAACTTCCACACGAATTCATTATGTTTTGAGAAATCCATGCCTTTATATTGATTAAATCAAAATTCAAAAAGAAATAATTAAAGCAGTGGAAATTAAAATAAGGTTCATTCCTTGAGTTTTCCTGGAGCAAATAGTGAAGACCACTTTTCAAAAATATTATTACAAAATATGAAATAATTTTTTATAAAATAATAAAAATAAAAATTTATAATTTAATAATTATTTTGAAATTTTAAGTTAATATTGTAAAAATATTTATATTTTTAAATAATATCACATATGTGTTAGTAAAAATTTAAATAACCTATATAAATAATTTTCTTTAATTTAAAAATAAAAAACCTTATTATATCAAAAGTGTTATTTAAAGGGCTTGTCAACGTATCCTTGAATTCATGGCATGCATGCATAAATAAATTATTGTTTCTTTTTATAAATTTGAAATATTTTTATTTACTTAGTACATAGATTCATAAATTTATGCAATGTTACTTGATTGTAACATAAAAACTACAAAAACTAACAATCCATTGTAGTTTGGATGAGAGAAGAATCATTTTCATGATTACTTTTGAAATGCATATAATGTAATGGTCAATTATGTAAAGAATATAATGTTTTTAAAATATTGTATCAACATTTCAAATTGTCTGACTTGTTGTATATATCCACATCTCCTTACTTAGCTTGCTACAAGAAGTTATTTTATTACACCCATGGGTACAATTGCTAGTTAATTAATATATTAATTACTCATTGTACCTCGAGAAGACGAATAGACGAATATAGCTGAAATACACCTCTCATTAGTAAAAAATACCTACTTTGTACCTGCATATAATAGTTATAATGTCGACGAACTATCCATTATATCCTTTACCTAATGTCACCGGGAAATTAAATGATGTAAGATAGGGAATCCGAATTTAGCTGTCGAAATACACAAAAGAGTAGTAAATATACCAAAGGTTTTAAGTACAATTAATAGATCGCATTCAATTTTAAAAAGTCGAAAAACTACCCATACAATGTTCACCGAATAGATCTTAGGTATTCAATTAAAAAAGTTATAAGAACAATGCATTATTATCAATTCACTGGAATTAAGAAAGATGTAATGTTGACGATTAAAATTGGTAGCTGAGCTTTGCAGTATTCTATTCATTACAATCAATGTGATTAATGAATGTTTATTGGTGAGACTCAAATATCTCAGAATTTCGTTCTCTTATTTTTAATGACGTTGAACAGTTTAGTGAACTGTCCATGTTATTCATTAATGTCTAACATGTTTACAATGTCATAATCACTGTTTCGTTGAGATGCATGTTATCTCTGGTGTTGTTGGAATTGTTGATTTTTCGTTGAGATGCAGGTTATCTCTGGTGTTGTTGGAATTGTAAATTTTTGGTGTTGTAGGGTTCATTGTTGGTAGTTGGATGTCAACAACCAATGAGCAATGAACTTGCCATAACAATCATTGTTTTGCAGTCATTTAATTTTACTAAAAATAAAATTTCCATTTTAAAAAATACAATGCTTGTAAGATTATCTTTAATTATGATGGAAATATGTATTATAAGATTAATATGAAAATGGATTTAAACTTAAAATGATCAACCAATTGGATTTTTCATTCAACTAACTTGTAACATCCTCTACCCTCCGACCGGGCAAGAGGACGCTACTAAACACCAGACATCTGGGCAACTGGCCCCATGTAGTTTTACATAACTAAAAACTCACAACTAAAATGCTTTGATGCAAAACATGCAGAGATACATAATTATTAAGCATACAACGGAAGCAAAACCATACATTTACGCATTCAACAAGTTCATCATAATTCATTAGACATCAATATAACTGCAGAGATGGAATAGTCAAGATTACTTATCTTATGCAGTATTCGTCCCGCAACCAGCTACGTCGCTGCAACGTTCCACCCAACCATAGGCCAGTGTGCTCCTTAATCTCTCAGCAACACTGCCACCCCTGAGCTGGGCATGATTTCCCAAGGAATAAGGAACGAGCAGGCTTACCCACAACCAAGAATACACAAATAAGCAAGTCAACATAGTTGGGTTTATCAGGCCATCAACAAATCAGCCAAGCCAGCATAGTCCGAAGACCAACCACTGCATACACGCAGCAAAACAAGCGGTTCACAGCTTGGGCGGGGAAATCCGATTCTTGGGTCGTTCTTGGCCCTATCGTGGCCAAAACGTCTCAATAATAGCCACAACAAACCCAAAACGAAAAAGAACTCACATCAAACCACAAATCATGGGGAAAACAGTAGCCCCAATCTCAACATTGAAACAACGGAAATACACAGCCCAAAATAGAAGAGGTGATCAGACTTTCAGCCTGGGCAGGGAAAACATATACTTAGACCACAAAATCGGTATGGAAACAAACCCCCACAGCAGAAATTGTGAATGGCCCCTTCACAGGGAAAATCATGGATGGCAAAAAACAGCTCCCCAACTTGCTGCGTGAGGAAATAATGAAGAATCCCAGCCTGTACGTGAGGAGAATAATGCATAATCCCAGCCTATGCGTGAGAAGAATAATGCAAAATCCTAGCCTAGCCTGTGCGTGAGAAGAAGGGAGTGACCATCTCTGCATTTGGATGGATAGAGAAAAAATGGAGGAATGGGAGAATGGAATTGTTTTCCTCCTTGCCCACGTGAAGTGAGAGTCCACTGGTGGAGTGTGCATTGATAGCCCTGCCACACACCACTACCTAGCAATAACTATCCCAACTAATCAACATAAGTTTTAATGTGGTAGTTGACTGATGAGACAAGGAAAGATGAATGAGTCAAAAGGGTGGGTGACAACTAAATGGGTTTAACAGCTGACACATGGCTTTTCCCCATTGGCCCAATGTTTAATAATCCCCCCTCCTTATCCTTAGGAAACTCATGCCCTTTTCATCATGGTTGCATTGACGTAGCTGATTGGGTTTAATTTAAATTAAAGTTCTTATTTACATGATGCCAAAACTATAAGGTGCTACATAAACGATCCCAATCCTCGAAACATAACACAAATTAATTACAATATTTACATCATGTACCTTTTAATGCAAATGGGTCAAAACCAGGGTGTTACATAACTGTACTTTTAAACTTAAAATGATTAACCAATTAGATTTTTCATTCAACAAACTGTACTTTAAGTTTATACTTATTTAACCATCAGAATTCTGGCTTCTCCTAAACAAATGCGGAAAAAGACAACAGAATGTTCTCATTAGCGGTCTCCAACAGCGATGTTCTCATTAGCGGCCTCCAACAGCGATCAGGCAGTTGCCATTAAATACTCCCATGGTAAAATAAGTTTCGATTGACATTAAATACTGAAACAGATCTATAGGTTTGTATTTTGATTGAGCAGAAGCTTATTGCGTTTGATGCGCTTGGCCTTTTCTGTGAGGTTGAGTGCAGATTGTAAATATCATATATTTGTTGATTGCCTTGAGCAATATTGTGCTGATTGCTTGAGCAATTTTTGTGTACGACTGTTAATAATATTTCTCTGATATGACAGATTTTTCAAAATAGGATCGATGGCGTTAAACGTTCTGGGCTTTCTCAGTGAGAAGAACATATTAGTGACTGGGACGACTGGTTTTCTTGGAAAAAGTATTTCAAGAATACTGTTATTCTTATAAAAAATACATATATTTGTTTTACATGATAATGAAGTTAATCGTTGTTCACTTTTTGTAGTTTTCGTCGAGAAAATATTACGTTCACAGCCCGGGATTGGCCGTGTTTTTGTTTTGGTAAGGGCGAAAGATGCTGAATCTGCCAAAATCCGATTTAAAATGGAAGTAAGAAATCTCACTATTTTTCCTACTCATAGATAGCTTAATCCTCCCAGTATGAATGAAGTCTTTTCTTGCCTATGAATGACAGGTTATGAAACTCGAATTGTTCAAAGTTTTGAGGGAACAGCACGGAGACAACTTTGAAAGCTTTGTATTCCAAAAAGTTGTTCCTCTGGCTGGAGACATTGCAACGGATCATAATCTTGGAATTGATACAGAGAGCACGAGAGAGCGCCTCTGGGAAAATCTGGACGTTATTGTAAATAGTGCAGCAAGCACGGTATTTGACGACAGGTTTGTATAGTTCCTCTCGGCAAACCGTTTAATCATTACTATACGAAAGTGTTTATAACTGAATTGAAACCTAATTTCAACCAAAGCCTTTTGCAAAACGTAGATATGATATAGCTCTGAATGTCAACACAAAGGGAGCTCAGAATATTGTGGAATTCGCCAAACGATGCCGTAAACTTCAAATCCTCCTACACGTCTCGACTGGTAAGGGCACAATTTCATATCCCATTTACTGTATTTTCTTGAAAATAAGTAGAACAAGCTTTCATGAAATTCATAGCTAAGAGGTTTATACAACCGAAAGATTTTAATAAGATACAAATCTCAGTTTGATTAGAACAAGCTTTCATGGAATTCATAGCTAAGAGGTTTACAAAGCCGAAAGATTTTAATGAGATACAAATCTCAGATTGATTAGCATTTCTCATCCGTTATACGATTACTCTAAGTCTACTTTATAGGCCAGAAGGCCAAAAGGCATCTTACTGGAAATTATTGGTGAAATTGAAATTGTCCGTTTTCTTTAGAAAAATATAAATTATTTTAATTTTATTTATAGTATGTTACAAAAGGATATCATCCAATTTTATAATTTTTTTACAAATTATAAAAATATATCACAAACTGATGCTCCTCGAATGCACAAAAGCTTACATTGTGGGACGTAGAAGCGGAATAATAAAAGAGAGCGCTCTCAAGATGGGAGAAACTCTGAACGAAAGCGGTCCACCCCTCAGCTTAGATATTGAAGCAGAATTTGGCGTACTAGAGAAAACACTACTAGCACTGCAGGCCTCGTCGACTACTCAGACTGCAAGCACAGGTTCTGTAAAAGAAACCCAAGCCAAACATCTGAAAGAATTGGGATTAGAAAGGTGAGTCATTCTCAGAATTTTATTGTTTGCATATATGCCATTCTGAAAAGTAAAACTTTAGATTCACTCATTCATAATGGAATCTGAGCAGGGCAAAAAGGTTTGGGTGGCCTAATACATACTCATTTACCAAGTCTATGGGAGAAATGTTAATGGGAAATTTGAGGGGAAATCTACCAGTGGTCATCCTCCGACCGACAATTATTGAAAGTACTTTGGCAGAGCCCTTCCCTGGCTGGATGGAAGGCACCAGGTTTCCATAAATATCAATCATATTTTGTTATAATTTGGCTAGGTTACATAGTAGAAACAAGCAAGCAATGAGTGCTGCTGGCAGTCTCATTCTTGACAGTTAAATCTTAGCATCTTGAGATCTAATAGTTACCAGTGATTACTTTGTTGTAAGCTTACTTTGTTCTGTTGTAAGCTTACTTTGTTGTATGCTGTTTAATTTTAGTCTAAATAATTCACATTAATGCTATTAGTAAAAGTATCATATGACAATCAATATTCAACTTGCTGCAAGCTATTTAAGCAGCTACAATAGGCATGCTTCCTTTGAATCTCAAACATCTTGATATTCAACGGGGCAGCATACTAATTTTAGCCATATCATATCATTCATCAGACTGATCATGCGCTTTTTTGGAATGTCATATCATGCAGAACAGTAGACACTCTCTTAATAGGATACGGAAAAGGACGGCTCTCATTCTTCTTAGCAGAGCCAGACCTCATCTTAGACGTGGTCAGTAAGTTCAATCCCTTCCGGCATCAATCTTCCGTAGCTTGTCCCATATGATTGTGATTCCTAGCCATAAAAAACTGTTTAGTTTCTATATATGATATTGTTTGTTTGACTGTGAAGTACAGGTTCCAGCAGATATGGTTGTAAACGCGATGATAGTAGCTATGGCCGCACATGCCTTAGAGAACGGTCTCTTTATTTATCACGTCGCATCATCCGTTGCAAATCCAGTGCGTTACCATGTTGCAGCTGATGAGGCATATAAATATTATTCAAAGCATCCGTGTGTTGGCAGCAATGGAAAGATAATTCGTGTAAAAGAGCTGCACTTTCAAGAGAGCATGAAGAGCTTTCGACGATACATGCGTCGACATTACAAAGCACCTATAAAGGCAATGATTCTTCTTGTGCTCCTACACTTCTCTTATATTTAACTTTCTTTATAGGCAATTGATCTTCCTGTTCAAAAACAGGTATTCGGCGTAATAAACAAAGTCTTGTGTTGCAACTTAACTGAACGTTACAATCGGATGCTTCGAACTTACAACAAAGTCATGTATTTAGCAGAGTTATACGAGCCGTACGCCTTCTTCCAAGGAAGGTTGTGTCTCGCTTAATTTTATTTTTTCATGAACTAATTAAACAGTTATAATGCTCTAATTGCATAATTCTGTGACAACTAGCAGGTTTTTATTTTTTCTTGAAATAATTAAACAGTTATACTGCTCTAATAGCATTATTCTTCTGTGACTACTTGCAGGTTTAACATAACAAACACCGAAGGCCTATTGCAAAAGATTTCGGAGGAAGACAGGAAAGCGTTCAACTTCGACGTCGAAAGCATTGACTGGGTACATTACATTTCAAATGTTCATATCCCTGGAGTGGTCAAATACGTGCTCAAGTGACAAAGATGAGAGCTGCCCGTCTGAAAAATTCTTCAAGCAGCTAGTCCCTGCCTTAAGGGGCTTGTTGCTTTGCAATAAGAGCTTGGTCAGATTTTACATTTATCAATTTATTATTTTAAGTTATAATAAATTATGAATGATTTAAGCTATGTTTTTAATTTAAAAATGGCATATAAGTTTGTGTATATATATCAAGGGGCAAGAATCTTTTCAGAGGATGGTCCGGACCCAGGTTAACTATCTATTCAAAAGATTGTCTGACCTACGTTTGATTTTCAAAGGACTATATTTTTAAACAATATTTTGTAACAAGGTAGATGCCTGGGTGCCCATGTCAGTGATTACTGAGTGAGAAGAGATTACTAGTTACTTATTAATGTAACTTCTTGTTATATAGTGTATATAATAATGTAACGTTTTGTTATATAGTGTATATAGAAGTTATAAAGTGGTTTAATGCCTTTGTAAGGTTATTGTTTGCAGTGTTACTGAAATTGGTATAGCTACTTACATAATAAGATAATGGAAGAAGAAAAAATAAGATGGTATCTTTAAAAACAATGACTAGGCACATAGCCTATTGCTTCAGCAACTGTCTAAAGAAATTATATCCTTTTAATAATAAAATTATATATATATATATATGGGGGTGTGCAAGCTAATGAGGGCCTCTTTTCACGCGTTAGATGCAATAAAAAACTAAAAAAACATGCATCCATCAACTTGCATGGATATTTTGAGACACTTACACAATGAATCTTGCGATGATTAAAAAAAAAAAATGTAGGAAATTGAATGATGTTTCCAAATATATAATTTTTTTCTATTGAAAATGTTGTTAACTATCTAAAGTTAGATATTTTTAACGGGCACTTTTTATTTTTGGGACAAATTATAAGGTATATGTTTTTGTGGGTGCAGCCTCTGAGTGACTAAATGATGGAATAAACTTATGAAAACCGGTATACATATATAGAACATATAGTAATAGTGCACAACTATTTTTTCAATAATAAAAGTAATTTTCTATTTATTTTTAATTATCTAAGAGATCAAACCTCGAAAACGGTACGTCAATTGTGGGTGCATCACTTGAATGTCTTAATGCAATTATTTGGAAATAGGTTTTTTATAGCATGTAGAGGTTGGTGTTATTTAGTGCACCATACAATTTTTTTTTAAATGGTTGAGAAACGAAAGAGATATGGACGAAACACAAAAAATGCGTTTTTTGAGTTGAGGAGTGATGACAGAAGATAAATAAGAAAAAAAAAGAAAAAATTATGTATTCTTGTTAACATTTACATATTTGGAATCTGCAAAAAAAACCATGTCTATTTGCTAAAATCTCATAAAAAATGGATGTGTGCAGCATACTCAGACAAATGACTAAACACGAGCATATTGAAAATTTGGATATAATGTTGAATTAGCCATGGTTTATCATACTCCAAGGCATAGGCATGTTGAATCTGAAGCAAAGTTTGAAGTAGACACATAGGCATAAGAACTCCATGCAACCATGGGTGGAGGCTCGACCTTATCAATTGGAGGGAATACATTTTTGAATTTAAGCAAATGGGAGTGCGTTTTATTGAAGCAAAACGAGAGCACATTTTATTGAAGCAAAATGGGAGCGCGTTTTATTGAAGCAAAGCGGGAGCACGTTTTTGCAAGGTAAAACATGAGTGCGTTTTTGCAAGGTAAAATATGAGTGCATTTTTGTGTACTATCCTAATTGGCATGCATGTTGGCATCCCTGGGACTAGGCTTGGCAGGGTCGGGATTGCTTGGAATGATTTCTATTTTATGGGTAAAGAGTGATTGACTTCACTCTACCATTGCATCTAAAAGGCCTCTCAACTTTGTGCACTCACCCATATATATATATATATATATATATATATATATATATATATATATATATAAGTTTGAATATGAAAACATTAACTACTAAGCATATGCAATGTAGATTCAACAACCATTGAATGCAATTGTTGAGAGATTTGAAATATGTAAATGGGAAAAGAAAAAATCATAATGGTAAAACATGTCTATCACAAGCTTCATTTATATGTAAAAATAGGAAACTAAAAGAAAAGAGAAAAAAAACTGGTTATTAAACCATGATGGAGTGAAAATGGAGTAGGCAAATGAACATAGCTGCATTGTTGTGACTTTAATTCTAAAAGAAAAGAGAAAAACACTAGCATTGTTTTAGATTGAATGTCATATTTGATTCAACAAAATAAATTAAAATACTACATAGAGAAAGATTTGGATCTAGAAAGTATAAAAGAGAACAATGGAATGGACAGAAGCACGGGCAGATTGAATACCTTCTCATTATTAAGAACAAATTAAATAGGAGATACAAATGACAATACTATGGGTGAATAACATAGGTCAGAATATACCATGGGTCACCTAACTCAATAACTAACCATAGGTGAGATTACATTCTTCAACACACCCCCTTAATCTCAGCTGGTAGTACATCTTCAACACTGTCTATGCCTAAGTGCTCTCTCTGGTATACAAATGCAGATATTCCCAATGTTTTGCTGAACATGTCAGCTAATTGCTCCTTAGAACCACAAAACAATAAAGAAATTTGTCCATCACTGTCTAACTCACGTATGAAATGATAGCGAGTGTTAATTTTTTTGCTTTTTCTATGAAATGCTTTATGTTTAGACAACTGTGCAGAGCTATTATCACAGAAAATAGAAATGGGATCTTTAGCAGTGTGTCACATATCATTTATCAGTCTTATTATCCAAACTGCATGGCAAGCTACTGTGGTGGCTGCTACATATTCTGCTTCTACAGAAGACATGCTCACAATGGGTTGTTTCTGAGATGCCTAAGAGATAATATTTGTACCCAAATGGAAAGCATAACAAGATGTGCTTTTCCTATCATAGAGACTACCTACAAAATCATTGTCAGTGTACCCTATGAGAGTACTGTCTGGTGTCTGAGTGTACCATAGGCCATATCCAAGTGTTCCTGCAAGATATATCAGAATTCTTTTTCCAACTTTCTAGTGAGAGTCTTTGGGAGAATCCATAAATCTGGAAATAAGGCTGACAGCATACAACAAATCAAGTCTAGTTGCAGTCAAGTACATTAAACTGCCTACCATTTGTTTATAGAGTGTATTATTTACTGCTGGTTCATCATCATTCTTGGTTAACTTGGTGCCAAGAGCTATGGGGGTTTCTGGTGGTTTACATTTATCCATTCTGAATCACTGCAAAATATTAGTAGCATACTTATGATGGCAGATAAAAATACCTTTCTCAGTTTGAGTAACTTCCACACCAAGGAAGTACTTCATTAGTCCTAGATCAGTCATTTCAAATTCCTTTTTCATGACTGTCCTGAAATATTCAAGCACCAAATTACTAGTGTAAATCATGTCATCAACATAAAGACATACCGTCAATATTTTACCTTGCTATGTTTTGACATACAGAGTGGGCTCATTGCCGATTCTGCTGAAACCATTTTTGATGAGGTAGGAGTCAATCCTACTGTACCAAGCTCGTGGAGCTTGTTTTAGACCATACAAGGCCTTTTTCAGGTTATACACTTTGTCTTCATGACCTTTGATAGTATAACTAGGTGGCTGGTCTACATAAACCTCTTCTTCAAGAATGCCATTAAGAAAGGCAGATTTCACATCCATTTGATACACATGCCATTGATTTTGTGCTGCAATGGCAATTACAACTTTGATGGTATCCATCCTTGCTACAAGAGGAAAGGTTTCATCATAATATACACCATACTTCTGTGCACATCCTTTGGCAACCAACCTTTTCTTGTGCTTTTCAAGTTCTCAAGTTTTGATTCAATTTGGTCTTATAGAACCATTTGACTCCAATACTGGTTTTGTCTGGAAGGATGTCAACAAGATCCCAAGTTTGGTTTTTCTCTATTGCGTCAATCTCTTCATTCATGGCTTTTACCCAATGTGGATCCTTCACTGCTTCATTAAAAGATGTGGGCTGACAGGAGAAGAGAGAAAATTGAATATGCTCATCAAGAATTGGAGTTTGTTCATATAACTCTCTCAAGCTTCTGGTTCTTCTTCTTGCTGTTGTACTTCCAATCTTGAAAGTCTGATAGGTAGATCTGGCATATCTAACCTTTCTTCTTGCTGTATGTCAGAAGGATCACTCCAGCATTTGTCTTCAATGAATTTTGCGTCTCTTCTCACCACAACCTTCTTGGTGACAGTGTTATACAGCTTATACGCCTTATGTTGTTCACTGTAACGAGTGAAAATGCAGCGCTCACTCTTCTTATCCAATTTTCTTCTGAGTTCATCAAGTATATGAGCAAAAGAAACACTACGAAAGATTTTGATATGTGTGACACTAGTCTTAGTGCCACTCCATGCTTCTTCAGGAATATTGTCTTAGACAGTCATCGTAGGTGATCTGTTGAGAAAGTAGATTGAGCATCAAATAGCTTCATCTCAATACTCATTTGACAGCTTCTTGTGTGAAAGCATGCTACGGGCCATGCTCATGATGGTCCTGTTCTTTCGTTCAACAAATCCATTCTTCTGGGCATTATTCATTATGGTGAGAGCAGTTGCATTAGGTTCTTTGAACTTGGTTTCCACCATATCCCAACATTTGTTGAGTTGTAGAAATGTCTTCATTTTTATAGACCAAAACTCATAGTTAGCTCCAGTCAGACTTGGTCCAGAGATCGGCTTCAATGAGCTCATACTAGCCATCTAATATGAATAAAAAAAAAATTTCTCTTGCTTATCTCCTCTTTTTTTTTATTTAATCAAAACGAGCACAACTCCTGGTGTAATTGCAATGGGCGGTGGAGAGGCGTGGTGCTAGAAATCGGTGCAAGGCATGTGTATTCACCACTTTTTTGAATTTCAGCAGTCCCATGGCACCGTATTTCTCCTCTCATAAGAAGCAGTGGCACCACTTTTCCAGTGTGGGAAATAAGCTGTGGCCTCTATAGGTAACACTCTGCTCGATTCTGGTAAAAGATCTTGGGATCTGGTGATCTGGAAGAGGGCGCTTGTCTGCTTGCAAGATTCCTTCACTCCATGTTTTTTGTTTGTTTTGTTTTTGGTTTGAGCCGAGCTGAGCCCAACTGTCTAAGTTGCTATAGTGCCAAAGTCACTGCAAAGTCACTCATGAAGTCGCCGATTGGATATAAAATGGAGTGGAGTGGTTGGTTGCAGAAATGATTTTTTTTTTCACGTTATTCACCTCCACGTTATTTTTAGGGTTAGGGAAAAACAAAACAACCCAAAATTAGATCTGGAATAAAAGTAAAAAATAGAAAAGATAGAATGGTATTTGTGCTACAATGGAAAGTACAAATTTGATACCATGTCAAATAAAACAAGATAGAAAACAGAAGCACTAAGGGCATATTGATCGCCTACTCAATATTAATCAATTGAATATATAGGAAATACATAATGATAATATTATGGGAGAATACCATAGGTGAATAAATACCATGGATGACCTAACTCACTAACTAACCACATGTGATATTACATTCTTCAACACCCGCCCTTAATCTCAACTGGTAGTAAATCTTCAACACTCTCTATGCCAAAAGATGTCTGTTGGTCTATGTCTCAGCTAGGCATACATTTCATTCAAAAATATTTAGCTTGAATTTCTTCCTTGAAGTGTAGTTGGAATTCTTCTTCTTTGTCTTCTGGATCTTGATACTAAGTAGTTGTTCTTCTTCAGCTTTTGGAACATAGTGCAAGTCTTCTTCTTCTGTTTCAACATGATTTTTCTGGTTGTCATATTTACCTCCATGCTGAAAAATTTTTGTCAGAAAAAATATGAATATATTTAAGCTTTTCTTGGAGAGAATTCACATCTTGGTGTTGCTCATTAATGGCAGCTACTTCATTATTGAATTCTTCATTTGCTTGTATCCACTGTGCATCCTTCATTTCTTCTTAAAAAATTGTGAGCTGAGAATAAAACATAACATACTGTAGATGCTCATCACTAACAAGAGTCTACTCATAGATCTCCCTCAAACTTCTGGTTTTCTGATTTTGGGGTGGAATCCATGTTGTTGTTTCTTTGGTGCTGCTGTCAAGTGGTTGTTGCTCATTCTCAACAACTATTGCAGCTTCTATGCTGCTATCAACTGTCTCTTGCTCAGAGAGAGTATCACCCACATCACTGAGTACTGCTACATTAGCAGTTTTGTTTTCACTGTCATCATCAAACACAACAAGATCATCTTGACTGTATTCCACTTCACTGTGGGATTCCTCGTGCTTTGCATGACTTTCAAAGTCATATTCTTCTACAACCGGCTCTTCATTAAATACTTATTTTAGTATATTCCATTCTCTCTTTGGAGTATCAGGTTCTACAATGTAATGAAATAGTGAATAGTCTATACTATCTTGTATGAGATTCAAGGCACCAAATTTCCTTCTTTCTTTTTCGAAGTCTGTCAAAGCATTAAATTTTTCTGGATCAATGGGATCCTCTTCAACTATGAAGTGTCACAAATCTTGTAATTTTAACAGAATACTTACTTTGAGTGCCCATACATCATACTCATCTCCATTAAAGGTCTGCCATAAACCTTCTGGTGTTAATATATTTCTTACCTCCTCAAATTCTTCTAGGAGTGCTTCTGGTAGCACCATTTTCAACAATCGATCTTCTTGTCTAGATCAGACCGTCATATCTCCATGTTCCCCCCCTTTTTTTAATTGGACAAAATAGAGTAATGGAGTTTCACCGTTCTTTCGCTTCAACAATGTGCTTCACTATCTAGAAAGTATGAGGATTGGGCTACTGTCAGTGGCCTCCTGTGTGGGTGGTGGAGTCAAACCATTGCTACATAAAGAAAAAAATTATGAAACAATGCAAACCACTTCAGCGGATTAGACCACTTGGTAAAAATATGGTGAAAATAAAATATGCAGATCTTGGAAGTGGCATGTTTGGTGGGCGAGAAGAAAACAAAGAACGCGGATCCATAAGATCACGCGTAGGCAGACATAGAACTCCACAGAGAACTCATGCTGGTAGTGGTGTAACTGATAGGTGGATGGGAAGAGAACTCTGTAGTTAAAGACCATCAATGTGATCCTTATGGACCTACTCAAATTGACATAGGCGATTTACTATCCTCAGGCAAAGAACATACACTCTGGAGGTGAAACAGATAATCCAAGTTACGTTTCGATTTGATGCCAACCCAAGTTTAGACCTTGAAAATAAAATAAAAATGCAATGTGCCTTAGCTGAGGTATGTAGCTTCCAAATGGCTTCGGAGTGTAAGTGCTTTCCACTCTGTGAAAAGGCTTACCCAGACAATGGATGGATCATTCCTTAAGCTTTGATCTGGAAAATAAAAAAAATAGACAAACGTGTCCTAGCTTGGGAGGAATGGAGCCAACAGCTTCGGAGTGCTTTACAATCTGTGAAAAGTCTTACCCTAGGATCAAGCCTTCAACTCTGATACCATGTCAAAGAAAAAAAAGATAGAAGACATCAGCACTAAGGGTGTATTGATCGCCTTCTGAATATTAATCAACTGAATATATAGGAAATACATAATGATAATACTATAGGAGAATACTATAGGTGAATAAACCACAAGTGAGATTACATTCTTCAACAGAAAAGATGAAAACATCTATAGTAAAGGACTTCAACTATAAAAAAAAATAAGTATCGCCCAAAGCCTCAATTCACCGAGCCACAATACATCGTTTTCATATTCATCTCTATTTGTATCCTTCGTATATATATAAAACAACAAAAATCAACTTGTAATTGCGAAAATAGTTCAAAATATGGGCATTGGATTGCTTTTCAACTATTGCAAAAAACATGTGAACTTGTAATTGCAAAAATAGTTCAAAATATGGGCATTGTAAATTTGCAACGAAGGTCAAATGTAATTTTTTTCATTCATCATTATTTTCCATTATGCATATAACACCTTCTTTTCATAAAGTACATAAGTTTTTTTCCTTTTGTTTTTACTGTCAAGTACCAGAATAAGGAATTCATGAAAGAAAAAACAGAAAGCAATAGTTACTGGCAACAATCATATTATGAGAGAAAACAAAGAAAACAATAGTTACTAGCAACAATCATATTACTAAGATTAATATGTTTGAAATATGTTGATAGTTATATATTTGGCATATTGATAATGTTTTTTTTACTAAAGAATGTGTCAATTACTTGTATCTAATTATAGTTAAGCTAATATAACAACCACTTAATTTATGGTTGTTAAGCTCATAGTTGAAGTTAGACTCATAGTTGTATCATCATTGGAGTTAAGCTAATAGTTAATTTAATACACATTAATTGCCACATGGAGTTCAAGTGTCACATAAGTTGCACATTACCTTTAAGTGATTGTTCTTGGTGCATGGTTTCACTACAATTAAGGTCAACTTCTCATGCTAAGAGAGATGGAGTTCATCTAAATTTAATTTAATAGTTGTATCACTATTGGAATAATCTAATAGTTATCTAATATTTATCCAATATAACCACGATTAGATTTGAAGTTAATCTAATACTTGTAGAATCATTGGAGTTAAGCTAATAGTTATATAGTTAATCTAATATTTATCCAATATAACTGCAAGCTAATAGTTGTATCCAATAGTTAATTTAAAAGTTAATATATTGACAATTGCAATTCAAGTAAAAGTCATGATTGGAGTTGAAGTTAAGATAATAGTTGTATCATCAATGTATTTAAGCTAATAACTGAATAGTTGAAGCTGAAGTTTGATTTTTCCAACTATCACAAATTGTACTTATCAGATGTTAAGTAAGTTATTTTTTATGTTTATTTGAGATTTAGGAAATAAACAATTATAAAAAAAGGAATATAAAAAATAACTAGTAGTTAGCTAACAGATGGATAACAGGTAGCAATGCATGTATAACTCATAAACTATGTGGGTGTGCTAGTTATATCTATATGAGAAACCTAAACATGTAATACTAATTATATATTAGCTAGATGCCCAACTATGAGATGCAAGAGTTTATTAGGATTTCAAACTATTTTATTAGGAGTTCAACTCTTACATGACTGCACATTATCTAGACTCCTAGATGCCAAATGCAGTTGAACTAAGACTTAAGTGATTAGAGTTGAAGTTAAGCTAATAGTTGTAGAATCATTGGATTTAACCTAATAGTTAAGCTAATATTTATGTGGTGGTTGGTTTCAGAATATTTTGAGAATCCACAGTATGCAAGTGACTAGGTCGACGTTTCGAATCCATATCAGGATTCATCATCAGGATACAATTTCAAATGTGAAGAGCATGAGAACTAAGATATTAATAATAGAGACGTGGAGTTAAAAAGATACGGTCGGCTAATGTGGAGAATCTAGGGTTCAAACCAACCATATTAGCCAACCATAGCTTTTCCACATTAGCCAACCATATCTTTTTATCTCCACGTCTCTATTATTAATATCTTAGTTCTCATGCTCTTCACATTTGACATTGCGTCCTGATGATGAATTCTGATATGGATTCGAAACGTCGACCTAGTCACTTGCATACTAAATCTTCTGAAAGTTAAGCTAATAGTTATCCAATATACTATAAATGTGATTAGAGTTGAAGTTAAGCTAATAGTTCTAGAATCATTAGAGTTAAACTAAAAGTTGTATCTAATAATCGATGGAGTTAAAATGGTAGTTGTATCTAATAATCCAATAGTTGAAGATTAATTTTAACTTTTACAACTATCACTAACCGTACTTATCATTTTTTATTTTTTTTTGAAATTATTTATTATTAATTTTGTACGACTCCCATAGAATCAATGTGGATAGTACATTGTTTTGGACTATACCCATAGAGTAAATCTGGATAATACACTTGTCTCATTCTAGTCCATAGAATAAATCTAGATAGTACACTTGTCTCATTCTAGTCACTGGATGAAAAAGCATAGATGGTTGTCCACCCCAAAATTTTAAGATGTATCGACCTATCAACGTAATTATTTTTAGTATTATATAATTTTGTGTAGAAGGCTAATTAAAGAGCTCCTTCCCTTTTTAGAAAACTATGAT
>LPNX010523266.1:42932-72813 GCA_001517045.1 Pseudotsuga menziesii | reverse complement strand
TATATATATATATTGAATGGCCTTAAATATTTACCAAGATATTGTGAATCTTGGATTCAGTATGTTGTAAGCTTTACCAAGGAAGAAAACTATACCTGTGCAAAGAACCAGCGAGCCTTATTCTGTGTAGTGTTAGATATTGAAGGCTCTCCATCAATACTTAGAATGTTGCAGAGCATTTAACCGGCGAGCCTTAGTCTGTGCAGTGTTAGATATTGAAGGCTCTCCATCAATATTTAGCATGCTGCAGAGCATTTAATGCAGCTGAAGCACGCTTGATGACCCTTGGATTTTGAGCAGCCACATTAAATACTCTACAACATGCTAAATATTGCTTGCCACATTCATATGGCCATCCATGGGAACATATGTCTTGCAGCGAACTATTTTCAGCAAGGATCTCCCGGTTTTACCGAACCTCTCTAGCATCAATAAGTACGGAGTACAGTGCTACTGGCATATCGTGATCAATTTTCCATGCCATATATATCTATGCGCCCGTGCCATATATATCCATGACTTTAAGGCTACTTGTAGAATCATTGGAGTTAAGCTAATAGTTGTATAGTTAATCTAATATTTATCCAATATAATCGCAAGCTAATAGCTGTATCTAATAGTTAATTTAAAAGTTAATATATTGACAATTGCAATTCAAGTAGAAGTCATGATTGGAGTTGAAGTTAAGCTAATAGTTGTATCATTAATGTATTTAAGCTAATAATTGAATAGGTGAAGCTGAAGTTTGATTTTTCCAACTATCACAAATTGTACTTATTAGATGTTAAGTAAGCTATTTTTTATGTTTATTTGAGATTTAGGAAATAAACAATTATTAAAAAAAAGGAATATAAAAATAACTAGTTGTTAGCTAACGAATGGATAACGGGTAGCAATGCATGGATAACTCATAACTGATGAATGGATAACCAACAATTCATGCATAACTAGAATAATGTGAGATAAAAAGAAAAAGAATATAAAAAATAATTGATAGTTTATAAATGGATAACATGAAGAATGTCGATGATAACATGTAGCTAGGAAATCATAACTCAAAGTTGAACAAGAATATGACGAATAAAAAAATATTTCGAAATTGTCTTCCATTCCATAAATATCTTTCAACCATTTGATCCCTATGGACTTGTTCCAATCACAAACTATGTGGGTGTGCTAGTTATATCTATATGAGAAACCTAAACATGTACTACTAATTGTATATTAGCTAGATGCTCAACTATGAGATGCAAGAGTTTATTAGGATTTCAAACTATTTTATTAGGAGTTAAACTCTTACATGACTGCACATTATCTAGACTCCTAGATGTCAAATGCAGTTGAACTAAGCCTTAAGTGATTAGAGTTGAAGTTAAGCTAATAGTTGTAGAATCATTGGAGTTAAGCTAATATTTCTGTGGTGGTTGGTTTCAGAAGATTTTGAGAATCCACAGTATGGAAGTGGCCAGGTCGATGTTTTGAATCCATATCAGGATTCATCATCAGGATGCAATGTCAAATGTGAAGAGCATGAGAACTAAGATATTAATAATAGAGACATGGAGATAAAAATATATGGTCGGCTAATGTGGAGAAGCTAGGGTTCAAATGGTGAAGAAAATAGGGTCGCTCATTAGATGAGGAATTATCGAATAGTTTGACTATTTTTTTTAAACTTTCCAACTAGTCTCTCACCACAACACTTCGATATTATTAATAAACAATTTTTATTTAAATTCCTATAATTAACAACTCTTATAAATAAGACCTTAGTAATTAGTCATTAATATTAAGTATTTATTTAGGTTTCACCGACTTACTAATAACTTAACATAGGTTAATTTAGAGCTCCAAACAAGTAATTAACTAATTTAAACTATCTCATCACCAAACTAGCACGTTATTATAAATATATAGGCCAACTTTAAATTCTAATAAATTATAACTTAGCCCATATTTTTTTTATTTGAACCCTAGCTTCTCCACATTAGCCGGCCATATTTTTTTAATCTCCACATCTCTATTATTAATATCTTAGTTCTCATGCTCTTCACATTTGACATTGCATTTTGATGATGAATCTTGATATGGATTCGAAATGTCGACCTAGTCAAACCCTAGCTTCTCCACATTAGTAGACCATATTTTTTTATGTCCACATCTCTATTATTAATATCTTAGTTCTCATGCTCTTCACATTTGACATTGCGTCTTGATGATGAATCCTGATATGGATTCGAAACGTCGACCTAGTCACTTGCATACTGTGGATTCTCCGAAATCTTCTGAAAGTTAATCTAATAGTTATCCAATATACTATAACTATGATTAGAGTTGAAGTTAAGCTAATAGTTCTAGAATCATTGGAGTTAAACTAAAAGTTGTATCTAATAATCGATGGAGTTAAAATGGTAGTTGTATCTAATAATCCAATAGTTGAAGATTAATTTTAATTTTTACAACTTAACTGTACTTATCATTTTTTAATTTTTTTGGAATTATTAATTATTAATTTTGTACCACCCCCATAGAATTAATGTGGATAGTACATTGTCCTGGACTATACTCATAGAATAAATGTGGACAATACACTTGTCTCATTCTAGTCACTAGATGAAAAGGTATAGATGACAGTCCACCCCAAAATTCAAAGATATATAGACCTATCAACTTAATTATTTTTATAATTATATAATTTTGTGTTGTGTAGAAGGTTAATTAAAGAGCTCCTTCCCTTTTTAGAAAAATGTTTTCTCTATTTATGAAACATAAAGACTTATTAATAATATGTGGACCAGGTACAAGTTTGCCATTAAATATCTACCAAGATACTGTGAAGCTTACGGCTTAGTCTGTGCAGTGTTAGATACTGACGGCTCCCCATGGCTCCCCATTCCATTCATATGGCCATCCATGCGAACATATGTCTTGCGCCGAACTATTTTCGGCAGGGATCTCCCGGGTTTTACGGAACCTCTCTGGCATCAATATATATCTATGCGTCCATGCCATCATATCCATGACTTTAAAGGCTACTGCCATGCCATATGAATCTGAATTTAAATTTCAGAATGGCAGACAAATGCGCCATTGTAAATATCAATTACAATTTCACAATGCTGGGCAAATTTGAATTTTATTTCAATTCAACGATGCTACGCAAACCTAAATCTAAATTCACGTCACAAGCTTGAATTAATTAAGGCATGTGGTATGTATTGAAGTCATTGCAACAAATATTAATCAGTGGATGGAATGAGGTCCGGGGTGTTGGTTGGAAATATTAATTATTAGCAGATCCTAATTTAGTTTGAGCTGACTCTGTTAGGGTTGTTACAATTCAGTTTTTGTTACAGTTCAATTTGTGTGATTGAATGAAGATTTAAAGTTTTTATATATATGAGATATAAGCTGAAAAAACTAACTGTGATGAGCTCTTTAAAGTATATGTTGAGATTTAAAGTGTGTAGATCTCAGCGATTTTGATGATTTGCAACGGCAAGCAATATTTAGCATGCTGCATAGCATTTAATGCAGCTGCAACATGTTTGATGACAGTTGCATCTCAAACAGGTCAAGATCCAACGATCATCAAACCTGTTACAACTGCATTAAATGCTCTGCAAAATATTGTTTGCTATGCAGCTGCAACATGTTTGATGACAGTTGCATCTCAAACAGGTCAAGATCCAACGATCATCAAACCTGTTACAACTACATTAAATGCTCTGCAAAATATTGTTTGCTATGCAGCTGCAACATGTTTGATGACAGTTGCATCTCAAACAGGTCAAGATCCAACGATCACCAAACCTATTACAACTGCATTAAATGCTCTGCAAAATATTGTTTGTCATTTGCAATGTCTTGCAATATGTATGACAAACATCATGTCTTTGATTACTTGTATTGTAGATAAGTAACTACCCTAATATGTGGATCAAATATTCTTTGCAGTACTTGTACCATTGTACATGAGTAATTGCATAGTATGTGGATAAATATGGAGATTGAACATGCAAAAGGTTGTCTACATTTAAAGAATAACGGAGAAACAATCCGCTTAGAGACGTTTTGTGAAATATGGAGATAAGTGAAACTTTAATTAAATTTATATATTTTTAATATATTTCATAGGCATTAAAAAAATTAAAAAATGTTTAATACAATTTTATATTTATTATAGATAATATTAAAATTTACTATAGTATTTAAAATTTAAATAAATTTAAAAAAAATAATATTATAACATCTATTTGAAATAAAAAATATCAAAGTAACTAAAAAAATGGCTAGTCTACATATTATACAAGTGGGATATTTTCGGTAGTTATAAATTGCAATGCTTTTTATTTTTATAAGAATTATTAGGAGCATCGCCTCGTAGAGATTTATGCAATTTGCATTCAGCGTGTTTTGATTTTGTAATAGAGACAAAGTTATATAAATCAATCTACATGAGGAGAAAATAAATCCCAACATGGATGAGACTCAAGTAAATAAAATGTGAAGACTTAGGTAGGACTAATGTTATGATTCTCACAAAGTATGTTTCAAGTAGACTCATTAGTATGTTTCAAGTAGACTCATTTTTATGCGATTCAATTATTTAAGTTTACAATTGATAACATGTATATCACATTACGGTCATAAAATCAATATGTCACAATAGATATTAATCCTTCTTGGTGATTTGAATAACAAGTTATTATGCATGCACATTCTCCATGTGTAATTTATCTTTGGTATCAAATTAATGGAAAATTCACATGTTGATGACTTGATGTTAATGTTCTCTTTATTTAATAATAAGTGTATACTCCTATGGATAACTTAATTTTTCAAGAACCAATTCTAGTCCAACACCTTATTTTGCATAAATAACTCATCATTACAAGTCAATTACATGTTCATTTGCATGGATTAGAGGCATTCCAATATTCTGTTAGAATTGAAATACATAAAAATATATCATCTTAATGACTTGTCCAACTACTTCTATTCATCTAACTACTAGTTCCATATTCAAATCACTACATGCAACAAGTCCTCCATGATTTGGAACCAAATGAAAAATGAAAATTTACCTTCCTTCTTTGGTCATAAAAGAAATTGAATAAAACTATCCTTAGGCTTTGGTCAGTGTATAAGATTTAACTATAGAAACAAACTCTAAGGGTATTATATCTTTGTAGTCCATCATTAAATAATCTTTGGTATATTTAATTAATCAATAATACTTTTGAGCCATAAAAAAATAGCATTCCAAACTCATAGGTTTGGCTTTAAGTTAAAAATGACACCACACATATCCAATGGAACATGATTGAACTCTACTTTTGAAATGAAATCAATTGAGAAGGAAACATAAACCTTGTGTTCATGTTAGACATATAAATATTTTTACTTATTGAGCCAACCCAAGGAGTAGGCTTCACGATGTACAATTGTAGGTAGATTATGCATCTTCACTATATTGCGTCGTGAGACGAAATATTACTAGTTACTAGTGGCAAAATTTATAAGGACAAGATCCTTATCTATCTATATCTTAATGGATACAAAACAATGCGGAAATTTCATTTAGAGGTCCAACTGCATAGGCTGAGAGCCAACAACTAGACTTGTTTCCCTTGGATGATTCCAAGTCTTAGATTTTGTGGTTGAATTGTAATAATATATTTTCCCTTCCTGCAATCATTGATGAGTTCACTGATCAACAAAACCATTAATAAAAGAGATAGAATTTGTAATTAAGAAAATAATAGAAGAAGGAAACAAACCTGAAGGTGAATTCAATGGAAGAAACAACAAAAAACCATTAATAAAAGAGACTCAATTTGTAATCAAGAAAAAAAAGAGAAGAAGGAAACAAACCTATAGGTCTAAACATTGCTGCCATTCTGGAGGTAGTGGAGACTCAACATGAAGCTCAATGCCAATACTAGACAGTTTTAATTTAGGTCCATCAACACCAATCTCATCACCATGTTTAGAATTGTATGAATTCTAACTCCATTTTTTCTTCTTTGATACATCTTCAAACATATTCTTTGATCCTACTGAACCCTGAAAAGATCTAGGGTTTCAAGGGTTTGACTAGGGTTTCAAGGAAAACAACCATAGGCTAAGGAGTGCAAATATGAATATAAGCTACAAATTTATGTGAGATTTCCAGGAGAGTCTCATATTATATAGAGAAACACTCATGAATGTTTGAGATATATATTAACTCTGGTGAGAGACATCTTTATTGAATTCCATCGAATATTGTTGGAAACCAATATTAAAAGCCTTAAAGTTTCTCTGCAAAGTAAATTGCATATATGGTTACTTCATAATGTTCCATAGCTCCTAGGATAACTATGATGGTTATCAGTAGGTTCCCATTTTCCGCATTGCTCCAAAACAATCACTATGCTAGGGTTCCTGGGCTAGTTGTTAAGGTTTCAGGTCATCATTGCCATGGAACCGTTTGATCCGATGCTAGATGATCGCAGAGCCCGTCTTGAGGCAGGGTTCAAAAGGGTCTTCGACTCTCATCATCCAAGTAAACCCCATCAAAATGATTCTAGGTTTGGCAAAAGGGTGGAAATACTTGAAGTCAAGATATCCTCCTCTGCATCTAAACACAAAGCATTCATCCTCTTTGAAAAAGGACTCATTGGTCATTTCACTGGGCTTTAGCCTTCCCCTTTCTCCATCGAGATTTGGCTGAACAAAAACTGGAGACCGCTCATTCAAGGCGAGGTGCAACAAAATTTTCGTGGCCGCAGATTCTTTGTCTTCCTGTTAGAAAAAAAGAGGACTGTGACCTCATCTTCAGAAATGGGCCTTAATCCATGGGACTAAGAGGTATGTATCTCAATAAATGGGATCTATCCTTTGACCTGGAAAAGGACATCCCCTCCTCTATTCCAGTTTGGGTAAAATTTCTCCACCTTCCTTTGCACTGTTGCAATGATGAATATCTTAAATCCATTGGGAATACGTTGGGGAAATACATTGACAAGTCGGAACCCAAACCCAAAATGTTTTCTTATGCATGGATCTGTGTAGAGGTTGATTTGGAAAAAGGCCTTCAAGAAGCAATAAATGTTTCTATGAAAGGATGGAATCATCTGTATACAGCAGATTCTGAGCAAATCCCCTTCAAGTGCAAGGTATGCCATCAATATGGACATTTTTCAAATTCCTGCCAAAAAAAATCAACAAGTGTCTGAGGACTCCCAAAAAGAAGTCTGAAATGAAGTTAACAGGAGAAAGGGAGGCAAGACAAATGCAACTCAAGCTATTTATTCAGAAAAAAAGAAGGCTACAAAAACATATTCCAAGTTCTCTCCACAGAAGAAAATAAAGCAATGGATCCCATAACGCCAAAAAAGAAACAAATCCCAGGAAAAGTGCAGAAGTTGAACCAATAATAATGGAAATAGGGCAGGAAGACAACTATGAAGCAACACTACCCACTCAAGCTTATATTGAAATGAGACCAGGAGCTTCCCTAAACTTCAGTGGGTCATTCACTAGATCAAGAGCCAAGGCGCACTTGGAAGACACTTCAGAAAGTAAAGAGGAGGAAATTGAGTCGCTAGCCAAAAAAGGAAGAAAACCAAACAAATTTCATCGAGAGCTCAAAACATCTAGAGAAAAAGCAGCAGGAAAACAATCTAGTCTAGATCACTTGATAAGAACCTACCTGATAGAAAAAAAAGATGAATAAGTGGAAAAAGGAAATAAGGACAAAGCCCCATCTCAAACTCACAAGAAATAATGAAACTCATCTCTTGGAATTGTAGAGGCTTCGAAGGGAATCAAAAGATAGAAGAAATAAAAAGATTTAAACATTGTGAAGCAATTTTCATTCTTGCAATCCAGGAGACCAAAATGAAGGAAGAATAATGTATTAAAGTCATGAAAAGAATTTGGGTGAAAGGAGATGGGAAAACTATCATTGCAATAAGAGCCTTTGGGGTCATCCTAACTTGGTGGGGTTCAAATCATTACAAAATCATCTCTGCACTAGAAAATATCCATTGTCTTTTCGTGGAGCTCAAGGATCTACACAATCAAGAAGTCATTTGGATAGGTAACGCCTATGGGATGATGAACCAAGGATGTAAAGATGAATTTTGGACACATCTGGAAAATGAAATATATGGGAAGATTCTACGCCCATGAATTATTGCTAGGGATTTAAATGCCACCATATCTTTAGATGAAAGAAGAGGATGCACTAAAATCAGGGATCCATATAGAGAAAGACTGGAGGACATAATGAACACTTGGAGAATAAGCGACATCAAACCTAAACGAGGGAAGTGCACCTGAAGCAACAAACAAATAGGTTCGAGACACATAACTGCTAGACTGGATAGAATCCTGGTAAGTTACTCCTTTTTTAACAAACCCTTTATTCCTGAATCCAAACTTCTTTCCTCAACATTTTTAGACCATCGATCTATTTCCCTCGCTCTTACTCATATTGGGAACCTGGGGCCACTCCCTTTTATGCTCTCCTTTACTTGGCTAGAGGATGATGGCTTCTTTATGGTAGTTCATCAATCTTGGAACATCTTCATACAAGGATCTCCAAGTTTCATATGGGAACAAAAAATCAAGAACGTAAAAAAAGGGCTTAAATCTTGGATTACCAACCACGATTTCAACCATGGGAAAGAGAAAGAGGATCATATAAGAACACTAGAAGTTATCCAAGAAAAAATGGAACAAGGTGATATTACTAGAGATCTGTTGATGCAAGAAAAAGAGATCTAAAGGAATATTCAATAGCTCTCTCAAAGAGAAGAAGAGGAATGTCGTCAGAGATCCATAAGTCTCTAGATGAAAGGGGGAGACCTGAACACTAAATTATTACATACTCAGTGTAAAGAGAAACATAGGAGGAACAATATAATGGAGTTAAGCAAATAAAATGGGGAGAATATAACCAATCACGAGGATATAAAAAAATAGATTAAAAGTTACTTTGAGGATCTTTATAAAATAGAAGACAAGGCTACTCAGGAGGAAATGGAAGCCATGATCAATGAGACCCCTTGTCTAATAGATGAATATAATGAGTTTCTGAATAGCCACTTACCTCAAATGGGGATCGAAAGGAGGTTCGGTCTCTACACCTAGACAAAGCACTGGGGCCCAATGGTTTCTCTATTAGTTTCTACCAAATATGTTGGCATGTCATAAAAAAAATCTCTTAAAAATGGTAATCTGGAAACAATCCAAGGACAATATAGGAGGTGCAACAAACTCCACCTTTCTCGCCCTTATACCCAAGGAAATGAATCCTGATTCCATAAAGCGTTTCAGATCTATTTTCGTCTGCAATTCCTCATATAAAATCCTAGCAAAGGTTAACTCAAACAAAATAAAAAAGGTCATTGCCCACCTCATCTATGAAAATCAGGGTGGGTTCATTGCTGGACGCCAAATATATGACAACATACTTTTGGTTCAAGAAGCCATTCATTCCAGTCAGAAACAACATGAAGAAGGTATGGCAATAAAACTAGACCTTGCAAATGTCTTGGATAGAATCAATCATGAATACATCTTTAAAGTCCTGGAAAGTTATGGTTTCTCCCCCAAATTTATAAGGTGGATCAAAGCTTGCATAAGTAGTCCGTGGATTTCTCCTCTAGTGAATGGTTGACAAACCTCCTTTTTCAAGCCCAAATAGGAATTCATTTGAAGGTTGTCCAGTGTCCCCTTTTGTCACATACCCAAAATTGCAATAACATTTTATGTTTAAGAAGAAAATATGTTTTATTTTTATTGTAAAGTTTGTGATTATTGACCAAGTGGGGTCAAGGATGATTGTAATTAATTATGTTGAATATTTTATTAGTTAATAAATAAAAGATGAGACAAACAGTTTAAGGAGGCTGTTGAATGAGTGTCTACTGGTCACTAGGTGGGATAGACAGGGGTTAGAGAAAACTGACACATGGCAACATCCTCAACCACTTCTCGTTTTTGTAGGGGGAAACTTCCATAATTTTGTGGTCATGTTCCTTAAGAAAGTGGAACAAGAGCAGGTGGCTCATTAAGTGAAAAAATGACCAAACGACCTAGGCATGCTTCTATTTACCCATCGAATTCAACAGGAGGTTGTTCAATTTATACTTCTGAAATTTCTGAAGTGAAAAATGTGCACAAGAGATTTGATGAGGGGAAAGGCAGAAGTGGTTTGAGTGCCAAGGCTATTTTCAGAACTAGTGCAACTTGTTAGTTGAGTTCTTTACTGTAGAAGGCAGAAGTATTATTTTTGAATACTTCTATGGAGTTGCAGGTGTTTTATATCCCATCCTCTCACCCAATGCTTTCAACAAGGTGGAACAGTGGACAGGCTTGGGGGACCTAAGACAAACAACTAAGCTATCTTCAGGAATTGGTAAGGGTGGAACAAGCTTCTTAGGTTGTTTGTCTCCTTTACAAGTTATTAGGTTCCAATGTGCTATTTTATTTACCTTATGCAAGTAAAAATATTGGAATGAAAGTATTTATGATTAGATTTACTATTATTACTAGATAAATTGGTTTTGCAATTATACTGTGTAACTAGATGCTTTTATTCAAAGAAGTTTACTCATTAAAGTTTATGTGAATAAATGACCTAGGGTTAGAAATATTTGATTTATGGATGAAATCCCTTGCTGTATGTTTCCACTCATCATAATGATGAAGTACTCTAGTACATCAGGTTTGATTTAAAAGTAAATGGGAATGATTTAAAACAAGAAATAGATGATATGAATCTACTCTAACTTTATGAGCTTCCACTGTTAGTTTAGTTTGGTTAGTTTTATAATCATCTTATTGGTTTTAGAATTCTTTCCTAAAATTAAAATATCTAGGTTTAGTACAAAAGGAATTCTACTATAAATTTAGGTTACACAAACAATAATCAGTTTTAAGTATAAGAACAGAAATAAATACTAACTCAAAATGATTAAACTTACTTAGTGAATAATACCAATCAAGCGTAGTTTAACATTGTTAATGTTATTCTAGTTATAATATTTATTTCATACAAGTTAAATTTCAAACTGTTCTAGTTGAATATTGAACACTAAATATTCCTTTGTTCTGTCAAATACTTAACAAACTAAACTCATCTTAACCATAAATATTTTCTATTATTACAACTAGTAAACTGTTTTGTTGTAAATACCTAAACTACTTAGTAAAAACAAAAAAAATTAGAACCTAGGTTAACTTTTCATAGTAATTCTTTGTCAAAGAAAATTTACCTTAACTGTGGGTTAAAATGGCTTAACCTAGTCCTTATCCATAAATCCATTTACAACAAGTATTGTAATCTTTCTTTATAAATTCTAAATATAAGGGGCACACAAAAGTCTGGCTACAAATGTATTTTAAATAATAACCAATACATTCTTAAATGGACTTAAGCTCTGTCCTTTCAAAAAGAATTTATGGTAATAGAAACAACTGAGTTTTCATTTTTTTTAACTAAAATAATTAAACAACACATCCTCTAATTTCCAGCTGTAGATAATTTGTAAGAGCCATAATTGTGGGTAAAACCAAAAATAAAACCAAAGCGTAAAGACAAAAACAAGTTATGGTCTTTATTTATTTTTACAAGAGTAAAACCCAACAAATTTCTAAACAAATAAAAAAAATACAAATAGCATAATATTTCACAATTTCATTTTCTATGCTTATACAAACCCTAAAGGAATAAATGACTGCTAAACAGAGACGCCATTATACTTGTAACTTTGTCCTCTTTAGTTAAACAAAGTATTTATAAACAAAACTCTAACTACCTTACGATTTTTACCATAGAAACCAAAAGAGTATTATTTTTCTTGTAATTGGAAAGAGACTCAATGACTGGGCGGTTAATCCAAGGATACAATAGTTTTATTCCCACATCTTAAAAAAATGAGCCACAACTCTTTTGAAAACCTCAAGGGTTATAAAACTGTTTTGGCCATACGGCCTCACCCTATTTTTTTTATAAACATAGTAGTCCACCAGCTATTACAGTAAAGCAAGAAAACAAAATGACCAGCATGTAAATGACTGTAAGCACCCAAGTTTTCTCCACATTAAATCAACGATAGAGGGCACCCAAGTTTCGAAACTGAGGCTTACCAAGCCTTGAAGTCCTTATCCTTCACCTGCAGAGAGAGAACACCTTCGAGCTTTACAATTGCATTTTTCCAAACGTGGGAGAACCTAATAACAAACAACAAAAATATTTGTATTATTATCTGGTAGACAAACAAAATTAAAATTAAAAAAATAAATAAATAAAACTATGCAGGATAAAACGATGGAATTTTGGTTATAGAACTTACCAGTGGAGCGTAAACCTGTTAGCTCTTTTGGAGGACAGGCTTAATTTGAAGTAGATGAAGTCTCACCCAAGACGTTCGAGGGAGAACTGTCGGAACCACGTTTTCGTAGTAAGAAAGAGGGTCTTGCACATCTACTTTTCTTCTATCCTCTTACTATCGCTATATTAACCAGAGATTCAGACAAGGGTTTTATCATCATTCATTCATGTCAGAAACCATTCATATTAGATCGCATGATTATGTTTACTCATAAAAATATCAAGTAGTATGAAATCATTCAAAATGTAGAGACATTTCATCATTAAAGTATAAAAACCATATTATAGAATCAAATCATTTAGATTGCATCATAGAACAGTAAAATTAGAAAAACACAAGACAAAGAGTTTCCCTCAACATTCGTCCATGTCATATTACTTCGCGCATCAAAACAGGTGTCAAGCGTCTTCCGCAGATGTCAAGGAGATCATCACACATACAACAATATTCCTCAAAAGATTATTCGAACTTATCAAGCTTCTTCAACAAAAGATTAATATCTTCCTACTACATTCCTAATTCTATATATAGGCTTGTGCCATTACAAAATGGTCCACTTTAAGCCGACTCTTTGTCGACTTCTCCTGCTTGCACACCATCCTTTTCCTTGCACACCTTGCTTTGTCTTTCGCACCAAAACCGCCTACTAGTGCCAACAGGCCCCCAACACAATCTTGTGGCTCACCCTCGAGCCACATCAACTGGATACTATATACTCATTAATTTTTATCTTTAAGTCTTCATACTGTTACTTGACTTCCTCAACTGTAGCTTTGGTCTTTTTGTTGATCGCCATGCATTCTTCCACATCTTGCTCAGATGGATGTTCAACAAGTTTGGTGATCACCTCCTTCTGACTCTCTTGCACTCCTTGAAGCGCATTCACAGCCTTGAGCGCTTACTACTCACCAACATCTTGAAACTCGTCCAATTGAGTGGTGTGACGTTGATGACGCTCTGTTTTCTTGGTTGCGTGTTGCTGTAATGCTTTCAACTCCGTTGCCTTCGTGACTTGATCTACGAGGGGCATCACTTTGAGTGACGCCCTCAATTTTGTCAATTGTGCCTCCTCTTCATGTACCTATATGCTTAACTACTGCAACTGCTCATCTTGAACCATGCTTCCCAAAAACTGTGCGGTTTCATCTGTGATTAGTTTAGCTTCCTTCACTGCAACTTTCTTTGGTGACATTCTTGGAACTGTGTGCACCTGTAACTCTTCAAGGTCTCCTCTTAAGTTTGCGATGACCTTCCCTAACCTCAAAAATTTGGTCTCCACAACCATTTCATCTGGTACATATGAGACTTCTTAACAGGAGAATGCCACGTATTTCTCCAACTGCAGTCTATCGTCCCACAATTGTGCTTTCTCTACAATCAGTATGTCTTGTTTTTTCTTGAGGCGCTCTATCTCTTGCTTCGTCAATTCTTCCTGATCCTATGACTTCTATAAGTGATCGCTAATGCTTTTTTCTCGGTCGACTACTTCCTGACTCCCTAACTTCTGCAACCACACCAAAGTGTGGGTTGGAAACTCATTCACATCGAATTTCGATTGTCTCAAATTGCTGAAGTGAGGCGTCAAGATCCTCACTATTGGACTCCAATGCTCACGGCATAATCTGCATGATCCAGACCTGCTTACCTATGCTCAACTTTCCATTCATCTGCAACACATTGGCTTCAAGTACCTTCTCCAAAATAGCATTAACTAAATATTGTAATTGAGTCTTTACCTCTTGAAATAATTTTGTTGATTTCTACCTTAGCTGCGCCTCACTTGTAGTGGTTGTCGTGGTGATCGCTGCTATAATGCGATTTACCTGCTCATCCACCATCTATGCAGTGCTGCTAGCTTCTCCTTTCTATTGTCGTTGCTTTGTCCTCGTCACTTCGAAATGACAATGCATCTTTGAGTCCATCAGAGTCCTTAATGGGGCCTCCTACGACTCTTTCTCTATCTCTTATACTTTTTCTTTATCCACTGGGGCATTTGGTGGAGGACCTACCGCAGCGTCTGACAAGTCTTCGACACTAATCGACTCTCTCCACTCCGTAGGCCAATCGTCCACTATCTTATAAGGATCCTCAACGTTTAACTTGTATTGAGTAGTCAACCACTGTTTATCGTTGTCTCTTCTTGCTTGTATGTGAATTACGTGTGGGCCCATCACAAATCTCGCAGCCCACCGATATTTCTTTGCCACCTCTTTAGATAAGCATGGAAACTTCTCTGCTGTGATCTGTGGCATATCCAAATACAACAAAAACTGTATTACACAATCAGTCAACCGGTCGTTCTTGTTGAGATACCAGATATTTTGGTATCGTGTGTCCTTACAAACCTAGGCGATCTCAACTTCCATTCCTTGATAGTCCCTAGGCTCCATCCATGCAACCAATGCAATCAATATTAATAACCAAGAGTAAGTGAATGGCCACTTACCCTCTTGAACCAGAATCACATCCTTTGTTAACTGGATGAATAGAAATAATGACCAATTCATCTACATGCCCTTTGCACACTACTCTGCGCATGCGATCACCCTCAATGTACATTGATTGGGGCAGTTCTTGCGCACCACTTTAACAACCAAAATATTTGCTACAATGCGAACCGCGTGATCATTTATAATGTTGATGACATATTCTCTCTTGTCGCGGTCGATACCATATTTTTGCTTCAACTTAGCGACTAACCGATTATCATTTTCATTGTCGCGAAAGTACTACGACGGATTGGGCCCCTGCATGGGAAAACCAGTGGTTTGTGAGATCAATTCCATGGTGATAAGCACCTTCATGTCCAGCCATAAATACCCCCCATGAAAACACGCCAATAGCTTCTTGGTGCACACATTGGCTTCCACTAGCTTGCCAAAGTACGACATGTGTATGAGGCCTAAGAGCCCCGATCTTTGCAGTCCCATCGCCCATTGCTGTGGTGTGCGCACAACTGGTTCACTATCCTTCCCTTCTTATGACTCGAACAACTCTACTGTACATTCAGTGTATGCCAACAGATTGTGATCTCTATATTTCATCCTCATCATACAATGCACAGTATTGAATGTGCATTGCATCTCCATTGGCAATACCAACAGCTGAATTGGGTATCATTGATTCTTTGTAAACTTAGGTTGGGTTGCGCCAGGATTACACAGGAGAATAAAATCATGTATGTTTGTAGCGATCACCCCATGTCTTTTCGTGGAGCCTTCATATCGAGTTGTCAATGGCCCATCCTGCGCTGCTGCTTCCACTTCTTCTCTAGTTGAATTTTTGGTAGTCCTTTTCTTCTATGAGGGAGACTTGGGCCAAATACCCCCAGTCTTCTTTCTTGGAATTAGTGGAGACTCCATATGCATGCTGACCCCCTCTTGCACTATCAGTGTGCCGATAGGTGGCGTATCATGGATTCTACCACTTGAAATCACTTGCACCATATTTTCACTCCTAATCACTCACAACCACTCAACAATGCTATGTTATCACTCTATGCTCTCTATACTCTGCTCACTCAACAACAACGATGGTTCATCCAACTTACACCCTTCCAACTCTTATAGCACAGGAGAACTTGTGCGAAAATATTTCCAATCATCATGACCAAATACACCACTTATCAACCGAATCTCCCACTGATCTGCTCGATCTAATGGTCGAATTATCCATAAATGCGTGACTCATCCATCGACGTTTCCACCCGACTAGTTTAACTGCTACATTAAATTCCCAATTCGACCCTATCATGTCCCTGCAGATGTCGCCACACTACTTCTGTGCTGTGACCTCAATACTTTTCCTTGCACTGCCACTGACTTCCAGTTCGAGATCTTCCTCTGTACCACCTCTTGCTTTTTTTTTCATTGCGTAATGCCTTAAGCATCATGTCGCACCGGGACATACCGATAGGGCTTGAGCCAAATTCCATTAACTAACTTAGGTAGCATCGTACCATCTAACTTCTACAATTGTACCGCACCTCCTTGGGTAATGAAATTGATGACATAAGGACCTAATCAATGCATTTGCAACTTACCTGGATATTTCGCAAACTTATTGTCATAGAGTAGTACCATATAACCTTGCTGAAAGTTCTTGGTCTTGATGTGTCGATCGTTCCACGCCTTCTAGCGATCGTTCTCAACTTGCTGATGGAATCCTGCAATGAACCAATCTTCTTCCAACTACAACAACTACGTCAGGCGTTCCTCTAGTGCTCCTTCATCATCCATCCCTATCACTGCTGCGATAAGCATAATTGGAACAATATAATCCATTGGCATCATTACTTCTTGGCCATATACCAAATTGAATGGCATCTACCTTGTCAACCATTTGCAGGTTGTGTGATAGGACCATAATATTGTGGGAATATTCAAGTCCCAATCATCGCATCTTGCATTGCAGACCTTTGTGAGTGCACACTCCAACACCTTACTAAACAATTCGACTGCTCCATTATCTTATGGATGATAGGGAGTGCTCTTCTTGTGATGAATCTGGAACTCCTTCATCAATGCTCTGATGGTGCGATTGATGAAATGGATTTCCTGATCGCTCATCAAAATATTCAGACAACCAAACCGAGTGACAACATTGTCGAACAAGAACCTTGCTGCAGTCGTAGCAGTGCAATCTGTCACCGGTGCTGCTTCTTCCCATCTCATCAAATAATTTGTTGTTATGATGATGTATCGTGCACCTGTCCTTTTTCCTAGTGGGTTGATCGGTCCCACAAAATCCACTGCCCATTTATTAAATGGATGCAACGTTACATGGGGTACTAAGGGCATCTCATCCCTTCGTGAAGGCTTCCTAATTCTTTGACATAGATCATAAATCTTTGCATAATTTGTCGCATCACCATGCGAAGTTGGAAACCAAAGTTCGATGTGGAGTACCTTCCTGTAAGTTGCGCGACTTCCATAGTGTACGCTTGCAAACCCCTCATCTGCTTTCGCCAATATCCTTTCCTATTCATGCGGTAGGACACATCGACGTAGAATTTCATCAGGTCCCATCTTATACAACTATTTGATAATCAACTAGAAATCCGCAGCCTGAACAACCAATTGTTTCTTCGAATTTGTGGTGAAACCATTCGACGTTGTTCCTATAGCCAAAAACTGAACTATTTTCTCATAATGGTCATTGACCATTCCAAACTTGAATATTTGCGCATCCGGTAACCCATCCCTGATGCTGGTTGGTTCTTCACCTGTCTCAATTCATGACAAATGATGAGGTCTCGCATTCAAGCGAACTGACTTCACAACAATTTTGAAATTAAAATCTTGGAAGATTAGTAGTCAGTGACATATCTTCCCCCCAAAGGTAGGTTTATTCATCAGGTATTTCAACGCATAATGGTCAATGAACATCTTGAAATGTCCTCCTAACTGGTAATGAAATAATTTTTGGAGTGCATACACCATCGACAAGCCTTCATGTTCCGTCGTGGTGTAATTCCTTTTCACAAATGACAACTTTTAGCTTGCAAAAGAAATCAGATGGTCAATATCCCCTTTGCCTAGTTGCGCTAAAACCACTACTAACGCAATTGATGACGCGTTGACATGAACATGAAATTCCTAGGCTTCTAGTTCGAAAAGACCAATATTGGTGTTGTGACCATCATGTTCATGTTGACCCAATGGTCATGTTCATGAATCTGGGACACCATGACCACCCATTGGTCGATTTCTTATTGGTCTCCCACCAATGTGCTGTAGTGGCCTTTAGCGCCTCTTCCAATGCCAATAGTTGTTGTGGTTCTGAGACATCATCTTCAAAGTGATCAAGAAAATTAGGAAAACCAGGAAATGCTTCGTATGTCGGTAACTGGACAACCTCCGTTGCGACCCATCATGGCGACTAAGTGATTCTTCCACACTTCTGAATCGATAACTCATTTAGCCGATTCTACCAATTTTCCAATGCATCATCAAAATCTGATGATGCGGAGCTAGATCTTCGCCAGACCAGTTCTTCATTTGCAGTGGGATGGACATAATCCTCTGAAATGTTGTATGCATGGTCCCATCCTCCTACAACTTTTTCCTTGACTTGTTTGACATACCTTCTCCCTTCGCTTGGATCCATTGGGGCTATGAATTTGATTTCGTGGTTCTCAAAAGTCACCACACGCTTCTTGAAGTTGATCACCACCAAGCTGTCGTTAGCCCATCCAATCCCCAATAATGTGGGATATGAGCTTCCTTCATCAACAATCCCGACGACATTGAAATATGCATGTCTTCATTCCTTCAACTTTCACCATTAAGCATGGCACTCACCCAATTGGTGACACTCTGGCCTGATTGGACAGTCGCAGTTGCACAGGGGACCAAATCAATTGTGGTTTCCCCATCCTCTCCCATGTCTGCTTCATCAAAATGTTGATATCTGAGCCCAAATCTAGAATAACTAAATCCACATCATAATCACCAAACTGCACAATCATCCTCATATCCTTTCTGGTTTTCTTCTTATGTAGGGAATTCATAGCAGAATCTTGTCGACCCTTCTCATGTTGATATAACAGAATTGCAATCTCAACTAGCACATCAGGATCTTTTCCCAATGACATAAAACATTCAAAGAAATTTTGCAGTGTACCATGCTTTCGCGATGGTTCTGCTACAAGTGTTGAATAAAAGACATGCGACATTTAATAAATAGGAAAATTACCTGGTTCTCTTCTCATGATGTCCCGTGCTTCAAAGAAGGTATCACTCTCACTGTTGACATCAAATTGTACCTTTTTCTGATTTTCCAACCGAACTTGTGGAAATGGACCATTATTTGATGTTGTCGCACCTCCTTAAGTAATGTCTCCAACATTCGCAGGTTGAGCTTTGGGTTTTGCTGAGATCTTTCCAACCGTTGGGACTTGGTTCTGGTTTTGTGGTGGATTCACCAGTTCGTTCGCATTCTGATTCATGTTCTGATTTTGTTTTGGTGGTGGTGGAAGATTCTTCGCTTGCCATTTTTCAATCACCTGTGGGAAATCTTTAACTGTATGTTTTGCGACGATGCAATACATACATTGCTACTACAAGTTTGGGAAATATCGTTGATAATTCCCCAATAATCCATAATTGCAGCATTGCATAGGTCCTCGACATTGTCCACCTCCTCGACTGAAACCTCCGTTTCGTCCTCCTCAGAATTCTTTGCAAAAGCCTTCATGCTATTGATACTGCGGTTGATTAAACTATTACTGACATGGTGGATTTTGCTGTGGCTGAACATACTGTGGTTGAGTATACTGTGAATGCTATTGAATGTACAACATCTTAGTATATTGCGGTTGTGGTGAAGAAAACTATAGTGGATAAAACTACGGTTTTAGCTACACAACCTATGGTGGCTGCTGCGGTGATGGTCTTCCCATCGATCAGTGTTCTTCTCCCTTCATGTAGTACGTATCCATCATCCTTTCTTGGACCAAATTGTATGCCCGACAATCCTTGTCTTCATGCCGCAAAGATCGAAAAATAGTACAATACAATTTCGTTGGTTTAGATACCATCTTCTGGAGATACACACACTCCTCGTGTCGATTTCCATGAGTCTGACCAATTCGACACCATGGTAATCCACCTTGAGTTAGTGGATTTGAAGCTCTTGACACCAAGTAATTTCAAAAATATGGGCATTGATCCTTATGGTGTCCCTCCGTGTCACATCGAGTACGCCATACTTCCTCACAGAGCTCTCTTTCCTTCTTGATATCTTGGAATTGAATTGTCATATTTGTCAGTTCCATTTGGATTTGATTCATGCCAACGCTAGTTTCACCGACTGGTGAAGCTTCCAGCTTCATCGCGATTTCCAGTGCTTCACTCTGTGTCGTAATCTTCTGCTGCATCAATGACATGCAGATATGTGGTACTAACGCTGCAATGAACCACTCTTTGTGTTGTACGTCACTCATTCCAAAACTGATTTTTTCCATCAATGTCTTGAAGCACTGATCGAAATCCCATACCAATTCGTTTGGATATTGCTTGATTTATTTCAGTTCCATGATATATTGCGACTCAAATTTAGGTTTTTGAAACTCCTCTATCAACCCGGTTCTAATTTTTTCTAAAGTCTTCTATGGGTTCCCATCGAAACTTGCATGAACTTCATGTACCAGTCTAATGTGCAACCTCGAAAATTTGTTTCCAAGTGACCCTTCTTAATATCTTCATCTAGGACTTCCTTCACAATCCATTCTGCTTCACAAAGAAACTAATATTGTTCGAGATATTCAGTCTCGTTCCCATGGAACATAGGTAATTTCACATCATCGCGCACCATCCTGGGCCTTCTTCCTGCGTTCCTTGATCCGCTACTATTCCTGCACTGATGGCGCAGTACACAGAGGTGTAGGTACATTGTTGTTGTGGGTTGGTATTTCCTTAGGCTCGAGTGTATCCTGGTCATATCCTTCATCATTGTAGGGTAATTTAGTCCCTTTTGATCTTCTCTCGTAGCTTCTTGTTCCGGTCGCAACAGGAATATCCTTAGTTTTATGCTTCTTCTCTTGCCGAAACCTTACCCCACTTCACAGAAGACCACACTCTTCCTTGACTTCCCTCACAGTTTTTTCGTAACTCCCATCCACCTACCCCATATCATTCCATCCAATTGTCGTCTCCGCAGTACCCGCAACCTCTGCATACTAGAGATTTACTCTTCAGAGTTCATCTTCAATATTCCTTTTTCACAGATAAGCATTTTAATCCACAATTGCAAAGATAATAGAAACCTACCTCTTGGTCTTTTGAATAATTCCATTTCCATGTTGCTATAAGAATTAACTGTGTCGACCGTGAACTCAGTGATGTAGCCTTCCAAGGTTCTCTTAAGCCACACTTCGACAACCCTCGATGCCTTGTTATCTACCTCCTTTAGCTATTGGATCAGCTCAGGGGTCCAACACGTAGGTTTGCCTCCTTCAAAATTTGTCTTTCAATAAGTCAATTTCTCAAACCATTCGTACAAGATAATCGGAAGTTCGACGAAGAAATATTTGTGGATATCAAAATAGATATGCCTCCCCAACCACTCTTCATTTGTTATCCTGGTATTCATATTTTCTTCTGCTGTGAATTCTTGAGCCTTATGATTGAACCAATCCTGAATCTCTTGCCTCGTCAGATGCCAGAACATATCCTCCTCTTCCTCACACTATGGTCTTGACAGTTCTTGTCTTCCAACTATAAGGATAAATATCCCCTCAAGAGGTTAGCTTTGGTGGTTGGAGACAACATTTTTGTACCCTTAGGCCTAAAATGTTCTTATGTATCCCAATGCATGAGCTTCCTACACCAACCATGGTTAATACCTCAACAACTAAACCTAGTGCTCAAAAAATTCTAGTGATACCCACATTTCCACTTTGTGTCCCTGGATACCACCAGGAGATCATGTGCGAAGTTTCAATGTGATTTTGTTGGCCCAACCTTTCCATACCCCAACTTCGAGGAAAATGATACTCTAAGAAGATCTAGTGTGATGGTTCAAGGTGTTGTTCTTGAAGTAGGCTACCTAAAATATTGTTTTATATACTAAGGCTTAGGTTCATCTCTTATCCATGTCTATGGTCCAACTACCCATCCTTGGTGCGAAAAACCCTCTAATGGTGCCATATTACAACTTATAGGAAAAATATCCCATATAGAGGTCATGTGTGGTAGGTTAATGGTTTATTCATGGCCATAGATTTTCAAAGAATATATTTTAGGCCTCAATGCTTACACATAGTTCTAAAAATACCATAACAGTTCCAATATTCTATTGAAGGTGAAGGATCCCCTTGGGAGGTCATTTTTGTTTATTCAAGGCATTTTTATTAGCATTGGAAGCACAAAAAATCCCTTTAGGGTATATGACCTAGGTTTCCTCCAACCACCATGGTTAAGGCCTTCTTAAGAATACCTTATTCTCAAAAATTCATAATGGTGTCCACATCACCATTTTGAGGTCAAATATCCCCTTGAGAGGTCATGTGCTTAACTCAAGGAATAATTCTTCGGACTATGATCCATTAAAATGTATTTAATGGATTAGGATTAGGCATTGTTTACCAACTATCCAAGGCCCCAAGATACATACTTTGGCCAAGTATATACTCGATATCTTGATGGGTGGTTGATCTAAGACATTGTTCTTTAACCTAAATGGATATAACTTTACTTTACATAATAAGACCTAGCTTTCCTTCCTCAATCATGTTCAAGGCATAGAGACTCATACCTAGTATCGAAAATGTTCTAATGGAAACTATATGGATCCCATTTGAAGGAAAGGATAAACTTGAGAGGCCTTAGGTGGTGGTTTGAGGTATTGTTGATGGCCATCAGTACCTATAATATTTTTTTGGAGTCATATCACCACATTTCCTCCCTAAGCCATGTCAAATTCCCTGAAATCCATACCTACTATTGCAAATATTCCAATTGCTCCCTTAGTCCCACTCAAAAGAAAATTGTACCCTTGAGTTGTTGCTTTGAGACTTAGATAACTAGAAGCTTCCTTTATGGCCAACGATTTAGGTTTCTCCCCAAACCTTGTTCTCATCTCCAAGACCCATACATAATGTTGAACAACTTCTTAATTTCATTAGTATCCCTCTATTAGGTGAAGGGTATATTTTAGAGGTCATTTGTGGTGAGGTTTAGGCGTTCTTGGCCCTCTATGCATAAAAGTTTCTTTTAGAGTGTAAAGCCAATATTTTATTTGTATACCATGATGTTCATAATTTGGAGTCCCATATCCACTATTCAAATCCTTCTAATGTAATTAATATCCCAATTACTAAGAGGTGAAATATTCTCTTAATAGGTCATGTGTGGCGATTCAAGCCATTGATATGGGTCTTGTGTTTATAGAATGTTCCTTTAGGGCCTAAGGCCTATGTTTCCTCCATTTACCATGTCAAAGGCATTGAGACTAATGCTTATTTCTTAGTTCCTCGTAATGGAATTGGTATCTCAACTCATACATCAAGGATACCCTCAAATCGTATTGTAAAGTCATTCGAAGTGTCTTTCATGACCATAGATTCCTAGATGGTTCCTTTAGGATCTAAAGTTCAATTTTCCTCCTTTCTCCATGTTTAGGGCCCCAAAACCAATACCTAGTCCTTAAAACCTTGCAAATTCCATCTATATCTCTATTATAAGGCCAAGGACCCCCTCAAGAAGTCATGCCTTGTGGTCGGAGGAGTCTACATCTCTATTAATATTAAATCCCTCAAATCATCATTTAATGCCTAAGGCTTGGTTTCCTCCCTTAACCATGTAAACGACTCCTAATCCCATCTGTACTTATCAAAATTTCACAATAGTATTGATATCCACACACATAGGCTAAGAATACCCTCACAATTTCATGTATAGTGGTTTGAGCTGCTTTTATTGATCATATATATTTATAATATTTCTATAATACTTAAGGTAGAAGTTTCCTCCCACAACCACTTTTAGGGCCACGAGACCCTACATAATGCTCAAATATTCCTAATGGAACTAATACCTATTAAACAATTTGATAATGAATTATTACTATTAAAAAAAATTCAAACAATCAAATTTCAATTCAAAACACTTTTATCACCATCTTTATAATCTTAATAAATTAAAATTAATTATCTTTTATCATCTTTCAATAATAATTTTGTAAAATGCATATATTTAGAAAAATAATTACTTGTGAATTTGTTTTATGGTTGATGCAAACCCTCATAATTAAAATTTCTTTGTAAGTGTCAATGCAGAAAATGNATATATATATATATATATATAGTGTGGCATGTCATTTCCAATAAGATTAACAAATACTATCACCACCTTAACACCATATATTGTAAGTGGTGCTAATATCCCCATATTAATACCATATAATATAAGTGGAGTTAACTTGTGATGCTAAAGATAGACTTAAGGTAGTGATTAAAACCTAATAATGATACTAGTGTCCATCAACAAATTTAATAAGGTCAACATAAAAAAATTTGAATAATCAAATTTCAATTTAAATATTTTTTATTGCTACTTTATAATATTAATAATTAAAAAATAGTTATTTTTTATTGTTGGTCAATATTAAGAGCTTTAAGTATTTATTTTTTCAATAATATTAAAAATAAATAATTGAATTGAATTAAATGTGACCAATTTATTTGTTTAAATAGTGTAAAAATAAGAAATTGAATTTGTGGAGACTTTGATGCAAAAATTTATAAAGTAGTCAATATCATTTATTTGAATGATTTTTTTATTATAAATAATTAAATTAAATTATTTACAAAATAATAATTTATGAAATGGTTGTGTTTATGGTGAAAATCCTCATAAATAAATCCTACATGTCCATGCCCATGCGGCAACTAATTATTAGCACCACTTTATGGTACTTGTCAACATGACATTTCTCTTAATATACATGAGTAAAAACATATTTTCCAATAAACATTAACACCACATAATGTAAGTGGTGCAAATACCACAACCTTCACCATACATTTGTAAATGGTGCTAATAGCACCACTTTAACACCATAAACTATAAGTGGTGCTATCTTGTGGTGCTAAAAGATGGATTTTTTTGTTGTGTAAACCCTTTTTCTAGGGGGCGATAAAGAAGAAAGATAAGGATTCTTGAAGGATTCAAGAGGAGGATTATATAGTTCTCATTGAGCCTTGGAAGAAGGAAAATACACAAGTAGATAGCCTCGTAGCAACAGAGGATGAAGCACTTGTGTTATGAAGATTTGCTGACAATGCTACAACAAAAAAAACTCATTCATGAGATGTTGTTAAGAATGGTAACCCTACTTGAAAATGAAAATCAAGTGGATGGTGACTTTGAAGCAGCAACAACTGAGGAAAACGAAGCTAAAGGAACAAATTTTGAAGAAGATTTGGCATTCATTGAGGATTGGCTTGTAAAGCCAAAGGAAGCTATAGATGCCAACCTACATTCTATAGAAATGAAATGTGAAGAAGTAGGAGAAGCTATGTACCCAGTTGCAAAGCGAGAGGAATAAATCTGCAACAAATGTCTTGCAGATGTTAAAGTGAGCATTGAAGATGTTGTTGATTACTAGTTTTACAACCAGAATTATAGATAGTGTAGTTTTGCACATCCTAGACATAAAAAGAAGAAATGGTGAAAGGCATGCAATAACAAGAAGAAGAGATATCTAGAGTTTAAAGTCTGGAGCACGAAAAAGAAGAAAAACATTGAAAGCTTCAAAGTTTGGAGCATAAAGTACAAGAAGAAGCCTTCAAAGTTTGGAGCATAAAGTACAAGAAGAAGCTACATCGACACATAGCATCAAAGAAGGTGAAGATGAAGATATTTTGTAAACCTAGATAAGACATAAACCAGCACGAACTCATTTTTTATATTTTGATGAAATCCTTAGAGGCATTATGTTTTAGTAGCAATTAGAACATATGTTTAGTAGTCGTAATTAAGGGGAGTGTTAGAAAAAGTAATTAGATCGTGCTTAATCTTAGGTCTATTATTAAAAGTAAAACTAAGTTCACTTAATAAAGCATGCATGTGCAATATAAGCCAAGTTAGAGTTTTAGCATATAAAAGTGTTTAAATACCAGCATTCAGTATCCATTGTAATTATGAAGTTCCATGTGAATAAAAAAACACTAACTCATTCCCATAAAATTCATTGGTGGTTTTATAAAATATCATGTAGAACGGTAGACACGCTCTTAATACAATACGAAAAAAAATTATTCTCATTCTTCTTAGTTGTTCCTCGCCATAAAAACTATTTAGTTTTTATATATGATATTGTTTGTTTGACTATGAACATGTTCCAACAGATATGGTTTCAGTTTTTATATATGATATTGTTTGTTTGACTATGAACATGTTCCGACAGATATGGTTGTAAACGCGATGATAAAAGCTATGGCGGCACATGCCTACGAGAATGGTCTCTTTATTTATCACGTCGCATCATCTGTTGCAAATCCACTTCTTTACTTTGATGCGACGGATGAGGCATATAAGTATTTTTCAAAGCATCTATTATTGCAATTCAACATCACTCTGAAACAAGAAATGCTTTCCACTTTTTAACAGTAACCACACATTATCACAATTGAAATAATCTAATTAATTGTACAATCTATTTACACAATTTCATAGAATAAAATATTGAGTATTAATGCCCAAAACAAAAGCAAAAGAATAAAATATTGAGTAGTCTCTGACTTGCATCCTTTGTCAAAGAAGCTACAGCAAGAACTACCATTGAAACAAGCACCATTTGTTTTGCATAGGTTGCAACCAAGAGGGGTGAATTCAGGAATATGGGTGTCTATTAGGTTCTTAAAATTGGTATATACAAATTTTCAGCCCAACAATAGTTTGGTGGAACTATTATTCGGAACAATAGTTTTGCTTTGCCAAAAAATTAATTAATCCAACAGCAGATTTTTTTAGATTAAATCCCACTGTGAATTGTTGAAAAAATAATTCTATAGGACAAAAATGTGTTAATACTAAAAATTGGAAGGTTTTTCAGGTTTCTCCAATTTCTGAAAGTAAAAACTATATCTAGTACAACAAAGCAATAGTGAGAAATGATACCATTAGTTTCATTTTTGAATCAGCTTTAGGTAGGTATAGATTTTGTTGTGTTTAGGTGAGGTATGATAAATTTTTTTGTTTTTTGTTTTGTTAACATATGTCTATTTTGGTTTCATTACTTTCAAAATACTTTGAAATGAAAAATTCATATCTTGAAAAATACACTAAAAAAATTCTAAAAAAAATGGATTCCTTCATTGGTGTCCACTTGGAAAGGGTATTCTTAGATGTATTCTTATATTCTTTTAGTTTTAGAGTAAATTGAGAGAAATGTCCCCTAAAAATAAACATGTTGAAATGTGACCAGCTTTCTGCATTAATCCAATTCAAAAAATTATAATAATCAGTAAATAGATCCATTGGTTACATAATTATAGTCACTCCCTAAGATATTATGTGTAGATTATCCTAGCATATATTTTTCAAGAAACACAAGTTTAACAATGATTTCATGCCCCTAAAAAAACATGACTATTTATTAGTCATTTCTTTTCATAAGAACATAAACATTTTCCAAATTGACAAATTAAATCTCAAAAGAAAAAAATTGAAAAAATAAAGAATAGAAAGCTTAAAATTCTCTAAAAGTTTTCTTTTTACTGGAAAGTAAAATTCTTAACACAATTAAAACTTTTGTTCACCCAAAATTGAAGAACATGAAAAAATCAGATTTATTTTCTCACAAAGACCCCCAAAATAGACATCCATATTCATGGATTCACTAAAAGAACTTACTAACAATATTGTTGAATTCCTTGTGATTGATTTCCTCTCTTTTATCTAAATTGGAATCCTGCATGTAGTTGCCATCCATCTATCATTACTCTTCAATAAATAAAAAAATTGTAAAAATTCCAAAATCTATCTGGATGGTATCTCTCTAGTAGGTAAATTATCACACAATTAAATCCCAAATAGCATCAAGTACAACAAGTTGTTAAGCCTCGTTACAATCAATTACGCTAACTTCCTGAATGAAATAAATGAATTTGGTGCTTCCACACATTACATTAGCATTAGATAACCTATAATTCATATTTATAAAGGAAATTAATAACATACTTTGAGTATTTTGTCGAGTAAAACCCTTGTTGGAGCAACAAAATTGGTACTCGAAAGTCTCATGAATATTCCTAATCAAGAAGAAACCATTAATTATGAAAGAAAGGATCTCCAAAACTATACAATGGGTTTGCACATGAAGATGGTTCCCAAAACTATTGTAACAGGACTGCACTAGCAGAAAAAAATAACAATCTGCATGCACTTCTAGATTGACATTGTCGAAATGCAATGTTTGCAAATAAAATGGGAGTGTGTCACGTTTCTAGTGCATGCATGTTCGGAACATGCACTTGCTCCTATAAACATAAAACAAGGGGTCGTGTGGTTGTTCATTGTTAAAAGACCACGCAACTAATAAGGAGACAAAACACCCTTATAGAACACATGAACGCACGAGGGGGGCAACACAACAATCCAGCATAAGAGGGGGGCAATTCAACTTTCTATCCCACGTAAGTAACATTCTTTTATTGTTTATTAATTTTTTAATAATTTCAAAATTTTAAAAATTTGTTTTTAAGACCATATATAATATACCTACAGTGGATTCTAATGAGAACCAAAAGCCAAAGGAAAACAATACCCTGGAATCCAATGAGAATCAACAAGCACAAAAAATATGTTAATCAAGAACTGAATAAAAAACCTACAATAGAGCGCAACCAAGGCTTAGATCAATTACTGGATTTGATTAAGGAATTAGGAAGCACATGGGAACTATCTTGGTTGTTCCTTGACACCGTATTAGACAACATCATTGATTCCTTTCACCATGCCCATTGTTAATTAACTAATAGGACATAATATATGGTTAGAATGGGAGAGTTTTAGTCCACTGTCGTGAGTAAGGATCAAATCAAAGATTTGAATATTACCAAAGACGATCTTTATATTATGTTCACTAATCCAAAAACAAACCAACTGGGCCTGATGTTAGGAAGAGATGCGTGTGCATGGATTGGTGTCGTTTCCATACATGGAAAACGAATTAGATGAAGACATCATTTCATGGTGTTTAACAAATCTCCCTGCAATAATAGGGAGGTTCCACTATATTTCCTTAGAAAACTATGGGTTGAGTTTGTGCTTGCCTTACATGTCAATTAATTTGACATTACTGAGTTCCAAGGTGTTGGTCTTGGATCTACCCAATATTGCCTGAATTTTAAGCGAAATCCATAGAGAAGGCCACCCACTCCTAGGCATGATCTGAACCCCCCATCACAACCACCTATTTGATAGAATTAATGAGATTGATGAGGAATTGAAACAAATTACATATAGTTTGCATAGACACCACATTTTTGGCAATGTCTTAAGTAGATGAGCATGATTACCATGGGAGAGACATAGGTGCAGGGTATCTGAGGTAGACTTAAGAGAGGCTAGTGACTGGTTGTAGCCAGTATGGGCTATTCACTTTGAATAGAATAGTGCCACATCATTGTTGCCATTGTGGGAATACTTGCTATGGATCGACACTAGAGCCCGTCCATGATAGTTATATGGAGTAGGATAGCACTTTTAAAAAAAATTGTTCAATCATTGAGTATATATTTACCTATGCAATATATAATCTTCAATATAATTAATTTTAAAGTATTTGTTTATGACTTTTGCTATTTGAATGTACAATTGTTTACAACTGATATGTCATATTCGACATGGAAGGACATATATTCTCTCATTCTACATCATGCAATGACAAAAACGATGCAAACTATGGCACCTTACACACATGGGTGATTCCATAAAGGCGGGTAACACTTTTTGGCCAAATTTGGCGATGAAAACCTGTTT